>JAOQIF010000099.1:0-51597 GCA_026260285.1 Colletotrichum sansevieriae
ACGTCGCATACCCCCCCCCCCCCCCCCCCCCTTCCTTCACAAAAGGAAGTTGACACAGTATGGGAAAGAAGTGAAGAAGGGGTTCTCGTCATCCATTCCCAGCTTTCCCATCACGAGAATACGTCTTGGTGATAAGATAATCAGAACGGGAGGGAGGGCCGGATACAAACTGAGACATCTCCAATCATCACCACCAAACCCCCTTCTCAAAGGCACAAGACGTACGAAAAAGCAGGTCGCCTCGCCACACTTGACTCACCATCTCTACACTTACCCGCCACAACCCCAGCTCGCAAATCTGTCTTCATCACTTCCATCTTCCCGCTAGCCTCATAGTGATGGCAGCCTGCCACACTCACCTGCCAATTTGCCACACACCATCCCCCAACACGTCGCACCAACGTCGTCACAGCAGTCCCTCAAGCAAAGCAAACCCGATGAGAGAGAAGTACGAGATAAGCACCAAGAGCAGAAGGAAACCCCCCCCACCCGCAGAAAAAAAGGTGTGGCTGCATGACGTTTGTCGAAAGAAACCGGTCTTCGCCTTCGACCTCGCGGCCTAGCTCTTCGCTCCGGACGCCGACTAAACCGACAGATGGTGTCGAGCTTACGTGAAGGCCAGGAAACGAGAACGCCAAATTTTCTTCTCCCATGTGCCTTTTAGCGTGCGTCGCCCGGTGCTCTGCCTGCCGTTGTTCGACCGAGACATCCGACGGCAGGCGAGAGTGATGGAGAGCGAAAAGGATGGTGTTGGTGGTGGTGGGCTTCGTAATAATGCCCAGATTTCCCGTCACATGTATTGTCACGACCACACATATTGCTCCTTGTCATATCGCCAATTTACGAGCGTCAACGTCATCTCACGTTCATACGGTCCAGAGAAACAGTTCACGCGGCGGCATCTCCTCCACTCATGAACCAGGATATCGAAGTTTGCGCGGTCGCAGCATGCAGGAACGGACACCACGGCCACAACGCCATCGATGCGAGAAAGCTCTGTGCCAGCTGGTAACCAACCACATCCACCCGGGGGAAAAAGAAAACCAACTTGGGATGACGTGCAGAGCGAATGTCAAAGAAAAAAGGCCCCGGACCACCCGCCGCCAACGACATCACTGGCCCAGGCGTGCTGATGGGGCCCCCTTCCGACGACGCACCAGCCATCCGGGGTAATTCAGACAAGAGAGTTTGACCTCGCAGCAACCAAGATCTCTCATCTCTCTCCAAAGTCGAAGAAGCAAATGCGAGCCAAGACGAATCATTCTCGTTGGCGGGGCCGGGATAGCGGGCTGCGCCGCAGTCACACAGCGAAGGATGGGAGTTGCTCGGCTGAGCTTCGACCAGCGTAGTAGTAGCAGCGTCGAGGTCGGCGAAGATGGGACCGAAACCCGTCCTTCCGTTGAACCATTCCGCTCATCACACTTCGAGCGGACTCTATCCGTGATAGTTGTTCGGCGCAACCAATCCCGTCACGTAAGACCGAGACAATAGAACCAGAAAGGGGAGGCGGGTTGCATCGGGCCTTACGCTCACTTTCCATACTAGAAATGCGGAGGATGCGAAGATGGGCGCACCAAATCCGGCCGGCTTGTTGGAGGTTTGTGTCTGGTCCGGTGTGTCAGACCAATCAAGCTCCAAAAGTCGAGATCTGATGAAAATGCCCGGCAACAAACAACGCCCTCTCCAACAAGGGAGGCCGCTCTACCGAAAGGCCAAATCGGTGTGATTCCTCTTCATGTTCGGCGTAATCCCTCGGCGAGCGACGGCTTTACCCCAGATGTCATCTTGCCCTTTCTTTTTTTTGTTTCTTCTTTTTTTTTTCCCCCTAGGTACGACTATCGAGGGATTTGCTTGCTGAGAACATGAAAAATCGGAGTGTCGTCCATGGGTCGACCTGCTCCACAGACATCGCGAGCCAGCCGTGGTGCTGCGCCTAAGAAACGAACAACTGTGTGGCCTGGGGCAGCAAGGCGCCCGCGGACGACACTATGTAGCTGCAGCTGGACGATTTGCAGAGGGGGAGCTGAACAGTATGCGTTTGATGTGCGGTACATGGTGTATACTGGGGGTGAGGTTGTCATGCTGTGCAAGTACCAATGATGCCATGATGAGTAAAGATGTTCATCCTCGTTGGTTTCGCCGGGGGACGGGTTTCACGGATGAGGTCGCCCAGCCATGCGCATCGGCTTCCGCCTCCCCCAGACGTCTGATAATTTGACACTTTGTTAGGCGGTGATCCGTGGGGAAGAAGAGTATGGACGGATGCGCAGCCAAAGGGAAGAGGGGGAAGAAAACGCCACCGAAGGCAAAAACGAGGGCGCGCAAGCCGCAGCGGGGATGCGGCATGGAGAGATGATGGGGATGGCCTCCCGTCGTCGACGTTTTTGCGTAGCATCCAATCGAGACATTCATAAACGTGATGGGCACATGTCAGACCAGTAGAAGTGAAGAGCGAGATGATTGGCATCCTCCATTGCAACGCCGTACGAGCAGAGCAGATGCCAACCGGTGTGCTCCCTGAAACGACGGCGGTTCAAGTCTCGCCGCGATGTGAGCAGTCATCTCTCGGAGGCCCTGTTGAGGCACAGCAGGACCGAAAAGCTGGGGTAAGGGAGGCATGGGCAGGGGGGTGGTGGTCAAACGGACGACCTGCAGTTCAGGAAAGTTCGTTTTGGGCCTTGTGCTTCTGCGAAATATATTTGATTCTAATCGCGCAAGATTGGAGTCGATCGCGGTTTGGAGTTGATCCCGAGCTTGAAGTTGACTTTGAAAACAGGCAGGAGAGTCATTTCCGGAGCCCCAGAAACACGGGAGGTCTATCTTTGGGGCCAGAGAGTTCGGGTTGATCGACACGTCCGCCCAACGGTCAACCGATCCTCCGGTGCCAGAGTTTCAGTTAGACGATGCAAGAACAAAAAAAAAAAAAAACGACAAGAAAAAAGGAGAGGCTACTATTTGCGTTGCGCAGTGAACTGGGATGACTCCATGTGTCGTTCGAGCTTGCTTTAGTTCCCGTCGACTTGCAGACAGGATGATGCATGAGGTTATTGGGCTCATCACCTCCCCAGCTGCTGATGCGCTGGCCCCCTTTTCATTTTGCGGTCGTGTCTGCGCGCCTGCAGCGGGAAAATCAAAGGGCGACGTTGATGCTTGGCCAGACAACAAACACGGCTCAGTCTAACGCATACACTCTGTACGTGTGGCAGCAATCGACGATGCCTCGTGCATAGGCAGCTAGCTTATAGCCCGGCCATACATTATATAGCCCCAGGGTGTCGCTTACGTACCAAACGTGCTACGCAGCTTGCCTGCGTTCAGAACCCTTCTCCCACTAAGGGTCTCAGCGCCGTCAATTGTGTCCGGGTATGTCAGGGTGATAACGTCCTCACTTCCCAAGGGTCCTGGGTGACGCTATTGTTGTCGTCGTACGCTACGCCGCAAGCAGCAGTAATCCGGGGCTGACGGCAGAGCTGGACCAATTCGGACGTCTTGTGCGGGAGCGCCGTCGAGGTTGGGTTGGGTTGGCAGTCTAGACCGGCCTATTTGGAGGTAGACAATACCCCGTGGTCAGAAACCATGCCTGAGAAGGGAATGCAAAAGCGAAGCCATCGTGAGATTTTCCTCTCCCCTGTTTCGTTCCACAGACACCCCCTAATTGCCACGTCGTTCGTTTCTTTCCGGTTCGATGCAGGGACAAACTTTGCGGCAACCTCAGAGCGCGAGCCATGCTGGCAGGCCAAACGACCATAACCATCCTTCAAACTGGAGAAATGCGGTGGGCCCGGAATCTTCTATGGAGACGGCAATACAGAAAGGGGAGAAAAAATTAAATAGCGTCTCATCTCCCTTTTCCGAAGCGAGGGCATCATGGGCTGGAGCGGTCTGGACTCGTGTGCTTCATCCTGACGGTAGGCACGATCCATCCCGCCCGCTCATTGAGGGTGTGGGTGTGATTTGCTTTCTGGCGATGGACCATCTTCAGCTAGCTATGGATCCGGCTATTCGAGGCTCTCCATGACCACCGCGTCGACGTTGGGGTAGCTGGCTAAATAACTAGGCGTATTCGAGTCCGCCGTTGCAACGGCGCCCTGATTTTGATGAACGACGTCGGGTAACTCGAGTTGGGAACGTCAGATTGTGATGGGGGTAATGGACGTCGTTGAATGATGTGACGATAGCCTCAATTTGTGGTCCAGGCAGATCTCAGCAAAATATGAGATCTTGGTGACGTGAGGGACGGCACTAAGCGTTGGTCCGTGGTCGATGCGACTCTTGACTGACAACGGCCGCCGGAAATGAAGAAACCGGTGGGCGAGGTACGCAGTATACATTACTGTCAGAGTCCGATATACGTACCTGATTTCATGCAAAAGTTGAGACTGGACAGGCCACCAGAAACGAATGACAAGGGACGTCCTGTTTGAATCTCTCAATGATGAGTGGGCCGTTCGGGCGCCCACAATGGCTGGGGATACACCGCGATCGTCGATACTATCCGAGGGAGAGAAAACCGACTCGAGCAGCATTAGAGGGGGGAGGAAAAAAAAGCCCCGGAGAAACAGGACCTGTTCACGATGGGCCTCAGAATCCCCACATCCATCCCATGTTCATGTCACCGGCGGCCGGCCAGCCGCCGCCGCCCTTCTGTGCCTGGGGTTGCATTGACCATAGTCGGTTCAAGGAATGCAGACCCGAGCATCGTGCTAGGCGATGAGAGCCTTCGTTCGAGCATGAGCAACCGCTTCTCAGCTACGCTGGAGAGGGAGGAGCAGTTCCCGAGGCTGGCAAAATCGGCCGGTGGGCGGTTACTAGCCTGGGTCGGGGCAGCCTAGCGGAAGATGCTGTCCCCAACCCCGATCACTTCTCGTTCTCTCAGAGCTCGCTCGGCGGCAATTGTTGGCATCGTCGCCTTGTCCAATAGACGCCCTTGATCACCGTCACTGCTCTGGCGAAGCTAACATTTTGACGACCCGGGCTCATGGTACCGCGAAATACTTGCAGTTTGATCAGATCCGGCTTATTGCAATGACTCCAACTGCCTGGATGCTTTCCAGAGCTGCTTCTGATATGTGCTCTCCGTCTGCAGAATACCGCTTATATCACCCTCCAGACTCCCGTACGCCAGCATAGCACTGGAGAAAGATTCGACTTTTGAGCCAACATGGAGGATCGGGTATGCCGACCAGATGCTAAACCGGTCAAGCTTAAAAGTGCAGGCGAGAGGCAAGCAACGTCGAAACTCGCATATGTTCCTGCCTCCCCAATACGCTGTCATGCATGGAATATTCAGAAAGCCCAAGCCAGCCTCCATGTCGAGGTGGAGTCAATTGAGCTTGGAAAGGAGAGAGCCGGGGCCACATGGGACCGGGCCAAGCAAGAAACCTGCAGCGTCGACGGCGGCTCCAGTCCGATTCCACAGCGTTTGCCGTTCCGTCGCATGGATGGGGGCGGTTGGCCGCCGAAAGGACGATCATCTCTGATCTGGCGTCCGTTGAACAGGGGTGCGTCTGAGGCTTGGGCTGCGAGGGAGGAAATCTCTCAAAAGTCAAGTACATTAAATCCAAGGAAGCGTGCCAATTGAGTAGGACCTCAGCAGCATCGGCTGCGGGTCTGAATAACTGACTGCAAACTCTTGGTGGTAGAGAATATTTAACTTAGGATTGCGGGGGCTGAAAAGATTGCAGGCCGGAGAGCAGCGAGAGCAGCGAGAGCAGCGAAACATCAGGCTCAGTGACAGTGCTCTGAGTGCCACGTCTGCTCTGCGAGTGCCAATGAGGTAACCAGGATCCAGTCTCCAATCGAGTGTTCCCTGAGAACGCCGCTGCTCATCGGTTGACTGCGATTTTGCTTTTGTCTGGTCGACCCATCGGTTCTACCGTAAAGTCTATTCTCCGTCCGTGTCCGTTGAGGATGTGATCATCACGGTCGCGAATTATCCCGCGGATTATCCCGCGGATTATCCCGCGGAACTTCCACTATCTGGCCATGAGATGCCGAGAACACAGCGGTAGACAGTAGTCGCAGCGCCGTCAATGGCCGACATGAGGCTGATGAATAGGAGAGGAAGCGAAACCGTCAGTAGAATTCAAGCGAGCAGACCGGCTAGCAGAGCCGGTCTGTAGGCGATGTCCCGGTGCCGGTCTTGTGTTTCTCGAGAGGGTTTGTCATGATAGGAAGATGAATGAAACATGGCGAAAAGGAGTGTAGCAGCATTGGCATAGCATCAGGCCACTGTAGAGCATCGGCATTTCTTGCCAAGCCAGTGCCCAGCCTGAACCGTGCTGCCGCAGATAAGCATCGCTGCTAGACTTGAGTCGAATCAAACCAGTCATCAAATGAAACGCTGCATCACTGCCGTTGCTGAGGATGCTGTATCTGATTCTGCAGTCTGTATCACGCTTGCACATATCTCGAGTGCTTGGCTGAACGAACGGGCGTTAGAGCCCGTGGTCGAAAGGACATGTACCTTATGGTACCTTAGGCTTAAGACACAGAATCTACGTTGCATGTGAGATTGGAATAGGAGGAGTATCGACATCCAAAGGCGTGCGGCAGGCAAGGACACCCGGCTTTTTGAACACGCTTTCTTTTTCCCCAACCCAATGGTGCTGGGGTTGGTGTGGCGTCGATGTTGAGCCTAAAAGGTAGAAAGCAGAGACAGGAGAGCTGCAGCTCCGAGCCCAGGCGACCAATACCCGTTGCAGAGAGCTATTTGAGAGCTATTTGCGCCAACCAATGGTCAGGGCGGCGAGCAAGTGAGGAAGCGGGCGATTGCATGTGTATCTGCAGTATCTGCGGTCGTGCTGCTCTGGCAAGATGGGATTGCATCTGCAGTCGGTCGACGGGTATCCGTGGATAGTGCCTTGGCTTAAGGCTTCATTCCCGCCTTGGGAGGCATGCGCATGGCTAGCTGTAAAGACGCAGATTATTCTGTGAGAGCGAGCGAGTGCTGTGGTTGGAGACCTTGGATTTTGTGGTCTGTCCGTCGGCCTGTCAGTCCGAGGCGCTGGGCTGCCTCTATCAAAGTTTTCTTTCCGCGGGTCGGTATCGGTTGGTGCCAAAGACGGGATGAGCCCCTTCCATGTGCAGGTTCTTTGTGCGTCGCGAGGTGATGGCGCTGGCAGACAAAGCATCGAGCTCTGGGAGTACGTCGAGCCATCTGGACCTGGACATGGACATGGACCTGGACCTGGGACCTGGATTCGCGAGGCAGAATCCCCCGCGGCATCCACCTCCACAATTCACAATTTGGAGGATCAAGGTACGTCCCAAGCATGTCGTCGCTAGTGGCCGTCGTAGTTCTCTCGTCATGGCTACGTATTTCCTCGGATTCGGCGAGCCGTTTGTCGTGGCCGCCGCCCAGCATCCGCCATCCTCCTTGCACCGTCTGCCAAAATGCGAATAAGGCAGCTAGGAGACGAGTCGAGGAAACGCATTATGCGTATACCGAAAATGCACATGGCGCGCAGAGAGAAGCGAGAGGTGCAATCATTTGCACGGGATTAGTGAGTGCGGATAGCGGCGACCTTGGAGTTGCGCTGGGAGAGGCGTCAATGCAGAATCCACACCATGCATGCCGGGAATCAAAGCGAGAGGTATCCGGAGTCTGGATGGCAGAGTCGCCACCGCGCGCAAGATTGGATCCATGGGCCGTCCCATACTGCCCGACTTCGGCTTACTTCACAGTAGGATTTGGAGCAGTTGGGCCGTTGGTCTGGCGTATTTGCGTCGGGTGTCTGGAAAGTGTTGAACTGCTGGCCGTCCATTATCTGCTGGCCTCTGTCGGTACACAGGGATTTCTGTACCCTCGGGGGTGGATTGGTCGCCCGCAAACGTGCAGAATGAAGGGTCCTTGCTTTCGAATCTGATGGGAAAAGTTCGAGAGACAGTCGAGAAGGACAGGCGCGGAGCGGAACAGGCGACACGGCGCGATATGACACAACACGACACGCGGCGAGGCGCAGCCGATCATGGGCTGTTCTTTGTCGGTGTTGCTGTCACTGTCTCTGTCTGTCACTGTCACTTCTCTAGAGTTAGAGTCAAAGTCCATGTCTTGCACGTCACTGTCGCCGTGTCTTGGTTCGCAGCTGGAGAAAGATGTTTCTGCTTCTGCTTTCTGCTTTCTGCCATGGCGGATGGATGTCTCTGGTCAGAACCTGCAGGAGTCCGCCCAACATGACTGGCTGTTGGCCATGAGAGGGGTATCCGTTGGACGTAATTTGAGAGCGGAGATACCTTCGAATCGGCGAGGAAGGGACTGGAAGGGTACGTGGTCCGTATGTCACGGAAAAAAGGTGAGAGGCTCGATAGAGCCAATGACGAGGTGCAGATCATGGCGCGATAAGGCAAGACACCTGGAGGAGGTACCTGGCCGGAAGTCACTCAATGGCCGGCGCCCTCGCCCTCGTCTTCGCCTTCGCCTTCGCCCTGGTCCTTGCCGTTCTTGCCTTCCCTGCCTTCCTTCCCACCCCGGCAGCCGCAGTAGCACTGACCAATCAGCGGCCACGCGTGAAAAGAAGGTCAAGGCTTCCCCTGCGCCTGTGCCCGCCAGAAAGACAAGACTTGGCGTGGACTCACAGCCTGCTCTGCTTTGCTGGTCGAGCTGTGTTGTCTCTCTGAAGTTTGAAATCCGGAACCGCAAGTTACGCAAGGTCTTTGGGCAGTAGAGGATGCTTAATGATGCAGAATAGCAATTAGCTGGGTGCATCGGGGCTTACTTCCTGAATCACGCCTCATTGTAGATCGGAATCGGGCACACGAGCACGAAACATGCGCGAATGTGTCGACGGTCGAGGGAATTTCTTGACGGAGGAACGGATGAGAGGGACTGCAGGATGCGTGTGGTGTTGAGGCGGACGGCATGCGGAGTCACCTCTCCGTAAGGTAAGGTAGGTAAGGTAAACAGATTGATGAGGCATTGTACTACAGTATCTCTCTGGCTGCCACATCCTTCCCTAGCTTGCAAGCACTGCATCGAATGTCCATATCATTTGAGCTGAGAGGGAAGTGAGCAGGTTGCGTCGTCATGCGACGATGCTAATGAGTGGTTACTGAAGTCAGGTAGCCATGCCCGACCTCAGACAGATGCTTTCAAAATGCCTCCTTCCTTGCTGCGTACGTCTTTTTTTTTTTTTTTTTCCACGTTGACAAGAGCACATCGCGGGGTGGCCGTACAACCCCCAGTGGGAACTTGGCACTGGGTGAGAGGTGACAGAGAATTTGCCAAATTAATTGCTCGTGATAATGAGACGGCAACCTCGTTCCTCGTTCGACGACTCGCCTCGACGAGGGCCAGTGGGAGCGAGAGACAGAGGACAGACACAGACACAGACCTGTCGGGCTAGAGACATTGCTGCATGGCGCCTGCAGGTCGAGGTTGCAAGTTGCTGTAGTGGGTATCATCGGCGGTATGTTCTCCAGCTCGATTCATTCGTTGATTGCCTCAACGCCGCACCTCGGAGAAAGCAACTTGGGCAAACGTGCGAAGGAAGGGGCCCGTACTGTAATGCCCCTTGGCCCGTGCGTGTCTTCTGCGACCCGGTGTGGATCGGGTAGTGGATCCCTCTTATCTTCGGCTAATAATCCAGATAAGGCGGCAATCTTCTAGCGGGGCCTGTGCGGATGTCCACAATGATTTCACACCGACACAGACCAGATCCGCATTTCAACCCAGTGCTTGATATCCACTCCAGTGAAGACCAATCAGAGCATGGAAGACTCTGGACTTCACACGGTACCGGCACTGACCCACAGCTGCGAGCAAGTGGCCGCTTTCCCCGGCCCTCTTTTTTTTGGCTACTTTTTTTCCCCCTTCTTCTCACTTCAATCCGCAGATAGCAAGATACGTACCTCCTCTTACGTAGGTAGCCCGCCTTAATCGGATCGAACCTGAGGAACCAACCCAGAGAGACCAGCCAGCCAGCCAGCAGCTAACAGCCGCATTTTCTTGGCTGGGGTCCCACTGCGGGCGCCGCGCCTGTCGATTCAACCCCCTCCCCCTCCTCCCTTCCCCTCCCTGCTCTGCTCTCTGCTCAGCTCAGACGTGCATCCATCTTGTCTTGGTTCCCTCAAGCCTCCACCAAGGTACGGCCACCGCCAGCCCACTAGAACCCGAGTCTCAAGACCAAAGACCCAACCTGGAAAGTCACCTTCACAGTTGGGAATCCAGCTTCATCTTTACCCACTCCCAAAAAAAAACTGAGCAACCAAGGTCCCATCGTATCCTATATCCAGCAGCATCCCCAATTCCTTCGCACACCACACACCGTATACACACCACCACCACCATCATCACATCACTCTCCATCATCCATCAGCAGCAGGAACACTCACACTCTCGATCAAACCCCCGACCCCCGACCCCGGACTAGTACCTCCTGGCTTGGTCTGGTCTTACTTTCAACCCTCTTGCTCTGCAGTCACTTTTCCTCTCACACCACACGCACACGGCTTCCTCTGGCTCGCTCTTCGCCGCGCTAAGTGCCTGTTCTGCGCACTGTTGCCTTTCGCCTGGCTTACCTTGCACCCAACGACGCCAACGACGACAGGAGACAGGATTAAAAAAAAAAAAAAAAAAAAAGGACGGAGGACCCCCGTCTTGTCCCTCCCCCTCGCTTTTTAGTCCCGTACCCCCCGGAAGTACCTTCACCAACCCAACAGCAACTACTTGCATCCCGACTTCCGTCTGCCGTCCTTTTTTGACTTCAACTTGCCTCGTCTTGCAAACTACAATCTGCATTCTGATTGTTTTGCTTGACCTTGAGGAATCTTTTTCCTTTTCTCCAACTGTACGACCACCAGCGACTGCCTCGAGTCGACTAGCGACCCAGCGCGCGCACTTCTTCCGACGACCGCATCGCCTCCGTCCAAACCTTCTCTCCAACTCTCCAACTCTTACGTCGTTTTGCGCCTCTCTTCGTTCGACGCCCTTGATCAACACTTGCTTCCTGTGGGGAAAAAAAGGGACTCGTCCTCTAGCCAAGACGAACGACGATGACAGCCTAAAGTCCGACCGTCGCTGCGATTCTCTTCTTTGGCCGCCGTGCGAGCCTCGTTCTACGTGCTCCCACAATCCTCATTATGTCGATTCGCTGATTGAGACTCTCCCACCTAGTTCAACTCTACCGCTTCCACCCTCACCATGGAACCACAGCATCCTCCTCCCGCGAGGAACCCTCACTACCCTCATCTTCACGCTTTCATTCCACCGCTCCCTAACTCTTTGCCGCTGAGATCCGCCGCCAGCACGCCCATGACCTCACCCGGCCTTTTCAGCCCCTCGATCCCGCGCCCAAAGTCGACCTTCCCTACCCACGCTTCATCAGACTCCAGCACCCCGAACGCCGAGACGAGCAGTCCTTACCTACATCCGCTTCAACATCACAAAGTCAGAGAGTGAGTGTCCTGTGCAAGCGCCATATCGTGTGGCGCACAAACCCATGTGCTGTTATGAAACCGATGGCTGGCTCAGAGGCAGCTACGCCTCCGCCATCTGCCCATCTAATCTGTCGCGAGGCTTCGGAAACTGGCAACCACAGAGCATTATCAGATAAGCTGATACAGTGAACCGCAGGACACACAAAGCCTTGATCGACTCGGACAGCATCACCGGCCGCAAACTCATCAACCAATATGAGGTCATTGAAGAGATCGGTAGAGGTATGCACGGCAAGGTCAAGCTGGCGCGTAACCTGGAAACTGGCGAAAATGTTGCCATCAAGATCATCCCGCGATACTCCAAGAAGCGCCGACTAGGCAAGGTCATGGCCATGTCCCCGCAGGAAAAGACCATGAGAGAGATCGCCATCCTCAAGAAGATGAGACACCCCAACGTCGTATCGTTGCTCGAGATTATCGACGACCCGGAACTCAAAAAGATCTACTTGATTCTTGAGCACGTTGAGTTGGGCGAAGTCGTCTGGAGAAAGAAGGGCCTACCGCACATCTGCCTCTACGAGCGTCGCCGAATAGAACGAGAAGCTCGTGGCGAGCCGGCAACTCCCGAGGAGGAACAGTACGACTTGCTGATGGAGAGACGTTTGGCGCTGAAGGAGCTGAAGCGTGCAAGGATGACGCAGGCCAATATGGGAGCACATGACTTTTGGAGCATTGAGCACGGCATTTCCGACGACGCTAGCTACGGTTCGCAATCTCGAGTTCCCTCTAAGGACGATTTCACTACCTTGGAACGCGTGGGCGCCGACGGATCCCTTCCCAATTCACTGTCGGCTTCCCGGACGACTTCGAGGGCCCCATCACGATCTCAATCGGTCAACTCCATGAAGAACAACCCCGCATTCGATCAGGAGTCGATTGCTATAGAGGACGACATGGAGACACCAGGCCCTTTGCGTTCTAGCAATCCCGGCTCGGCCACCGCACTGGATGGGACCATGTATGGTCCTTACATCGAGGATGCAGCGTTGCGGGGACGTTCGCCAAGCATGGCTGACTCCATCATCTCCCACATGTCCTCGGTTGATTGGAATTCTCGGATGCATGATCCTTTTGCTGAAGATTTTTCCTACGTTCCTTGTTTTACGCTTGAGCAAGCGAGATCGACCTTCCGAGACACTGTCTTGGGCCTGGAATATTTGCACTACCAAGGCGTCGTCCACAGGGATATTAAGCCCGCCAACCTTCTGTGGACCAAAGACCATCGCGTTAAGATTTCCGACTTCGGTGTTTCCTACTTTGGCCGCCCAATTCGAGACGGCGAGCCCGACGATGAGACTGTCTCGGAATCCGAAGCACAGGATTTCGATGACGATCTTGAACTCGCCAAGACAGTAGGCACACCAGCTTTCTTCGCTCCTGAATTGTGCTACACAGATCTGGATCGTATGGAGCAGCCCAAAATCTCCGAGATGATCGATATCTGGTCGCTTGGCGTGACGCTCTACTGTCTCATCTACGCTAGGATTCCGTTCCAGGCTGAGGATGAATGGCAAATGTTCCGCAAGATCGCGACCGAAGACGTCTTCATTCCACGCAAGCGTCTCAAGCCTGTTGACCCATTGACACCTGCCAACTCAGAGTCTCTTTTCAAGCGACACAATGCAGCACCATACAGGGACGACAATGAGCTGGCTTACGAAGACATCGACAACCTGTTGTACGACCTGCTACGGCAAATGTTCACCAAGAATCCGGAGAAGCGAATCCGCTTGAGGGACATCAAGAGGCACCCGTGGGTTGTGCAGGGTATCTCCAATCCCATTGCATGGATTGACGATACCGATCCTGCGCGCCCGTCTCAGGGAAGGCGTGTGCAGGTCAACGACAAGGAAACCGCGCGTGCCGTTGTGCCGATTGCATTCTTGGAGAGAGCCCGATCCACGATCAAGAAGACCGTTGACAAGTTGATGCACCCTTTAGGAGATCGAAGCGATAGCAAGTCGCGCAGGAGAGCTGCCAGTAGTGCTGCCAGCTCGGCTGGTGATAGCATGTACAATGTCCCGCCGACTCCGCATTCCCGAGAATCGCGTCGGCAGAGCCTCAAAAGTGAAGATTATTTCTCCAACGTCAAGGACTTTGCCAATGGCAATGAGCATCCTCTCGTTCACAGTCAGGTCGCAACCCCATACGAATCAACATATGACCCTCTAGCGACCGCTATCGCGCCGCAAACAGGGGCTTCCTTGCTCCATGTCCTGCAGAATAACCTGAGCCGCAGCCACAACAACTCCCAGACGAACAGCGGCACCGCTTCGCCTTCCGATCAGTCTACAATGGCCGGCACTTCATCTACTTATAAACCATACACCTACTCCCAGAGCCCTACCAACGGCAATTGCTACCTAACACTAACGGCTGGACTGCCCGAAATGAAGACTCTACCGCCAACTCCATACGCCGAAGTCACTTCAGAGGACCTCTTCAAAGAGTACCGGAAGGCTCGTGGTATCGAGGCATTGAGTGAGGAGGCTCTGCGTTCTCGCTCCGTAGACCGCGGTCTGTTCGCAAGCAACGATAAGCGTGCTCCTCCGCAAGTTGGTGTCAGTACCGCCGTCGCTCCGGGCACCCTTCACCGAATGCCAAGCCGCCCTCGCCCGGTACGCTCGGTTGATCTCGGCAAGGCTAAGCAAGGCAGCAACGGCCTGGCCTCGCCATTGTTCTTCAATTCGCGGCCCGTCACTGGTTATCAGCACGGTCAGCCCCAGTCGGACTCAAATATCTATGAGAACCAACGAGCAACCTCCGAATTGGACGAACGGCCTCAGACTGCCCACAGAGTCGAGCATGTTCGCAACCTACCAGAGGCCTGCACACCGCCTCCTCGAAAGTACAACATGTCTACACCCGAATCATTCGCACGTGCCCAGATTGAGCAAAACCGCAAGTACATCGACGACTACCAGCAGAAGAGGGCACAACTGGAGAACGGGTCTGATAACGCTAGACCTGACGTCGACGAGACACATGTTCCTTGCCCAACATCACCTGACGATGAATTGTTTGCGGGCACACCGCTGCCTCCGTCACGGGAAGACACTATGGAGACTCGAAAATCATCGCGTTCAGCCTCTGTTGCCGGTCTGGCCTCTCCACTCACCAGCCCTAGCGAGGTTCAGAGTCCCATTTCCTCAACCACTCATCCCTCGAAGGAGGAGATGCTTGCCTTTCAATCTGATCCATCTTTACCGGCTCTTCTCAGCGGCTCCAGCTCTGTCTCTGCAGATCTGGATGTCGAACCTCTTGTCGAACCCGGGGTGGTCAATGCCAAGCCGGCTCTGCTGGAGACGACAGACTCGCTCACGCCGCCGGCGTTTATGAAGGAGCCGATCGCAGGCTTCCCTCTGGAGCAATTCGAGCACCACCCCTCGTTCGGAGAGCATTCTGGCTTTGATATGTTGCGAATGACGCCCAGTCCTGTCAATCGAAGCTTGGCACCACCGCAGCGCACCCCTGAATTGCGGCCACAAGAGGACGGGGAGGACGATAGCGACAGCGACGAGGGTTTGGTGATGGCCAAGACCAAGAAGAAGAAATCCATCAACCCTGGTACTAAACGGGTCCCTTACGAAGCAAGGCGCAGAGATACTAACATCAGTATTGCGAGCACCGAGACGGCCAAGAAGGTCGTTGTGCACGGTGATGAAGTTCGCTCCTTCGCCGACTGATTTCGTCAAAATAGGACGCACTCAACTCTCCACACACACACTTTTCCGGCTGTACACTGCCTTCAGGAACACTATCCTGGCAAAACATGCATATACGGTTGGCGAGATTTTGAATCTTCCAGCTGCAACTCCCGATTACTTATCTCCGGCATTTCCGAAAGAACAGCATGCAATCAAATTGCACATTTTCGTTAGCAGCTTTGCTTCGACCCCAACAGAAAGTTGGCGGATCCGGGCCGGATATGCGTCATCATATAGAGCAGGATCGCATCTGGACTTGCCAAGCACCCCATGGAGGTCGGCACGGAGCACGCCATTGGTTGCTTCAACCTCTTTCTGCACACATCTTCTATCGGCGCCGTGTTGGTTAACTGAGGCTTGCGCTGGGGCAGAGTGACGATTGTACGTGGAAATGGAAAAAGTGACGGAATGACGACGGGGGATTGGCAGCCGGCAAGGAAACGGCCAGGGGTAAGACATGCCTATGGGATAGGTGCGGATGGCATTCAAGGCAAAGAAGTGCCAAGAAGCCAGAGTCGTCTTGCAAATAGACTTCCTTTCAATCCATTTTGGACCTTCAACGTTTTTTAATTCGTCTCCTCGGGAATAGGAGCATAATGGGGCGGCTTTGGTTGCGATTACTCCTGTTTTGCCTTCATCAACTACCCCCAGAAGTCTGTCACATTTTTCTTATCCTTTCCAACAGCATGAGAGCATTTTGTGAGCGAAGTTTGAGAGGGGGCTCTTTTCCTTTGTTGGGATGGTGGATGATGTCTCAAGGTCACCCCTCTAGCGAGCCTCCCGTGGGAAGACGAATTTGCATGTACACCCAACCTACCTGTTTTACTCTAGGCAATTTTCCAAGAAAGGTATGGTCAGGCAAAAATTTATCTTGTCTATCAGATAGGTCAGATATGACTGGCTCTTGTCTGCTCGAGTTTGAGTGCCAACTCATTCTAGATATAATGTGATGTTCGTGCCACGTGCTCACGCCAAACCAGTTTTTGCGACGCCAATGATTTGAATCTCAGCAACGACAGACGATGTGTTTGCTTACTGAATTCAGCAGGCTTCCGTCCGCAGGTGAAGGGTTAAATATCGCAGTGCTGGCGGGTCATGTCGTCAACCTCTGGTATTGCATCGGTTGAGATCCATCAGGGCCTTGTCAACCCTCCCTCCGTCTTATTTACACCCTGTCTCTCTCTCTCTCTCTCTTTCTCTTTCTCTCTCATGTGGATGCTCCAGATTTCGAAGAATTAGACTAAGGATGTTCTTTTCTTCTTTTTTGAAAAAGGAAAAAAAGGGATTTTAGTATAGCAGTTGATTTAGACAGTCTAAACGGTTTGTATCATTTATGCATGCTCGTCGACGGGATGAATGTCTAGTCCACCTGCGCTGGCCTGATCACGCCAGAAGATGACCATGCTTATAACGTTATGCGACTGGGGATTTGTACCGTAAATTCACTACCTCTAGTACCTAAAACGGTACTCCGTCAACGAGATGCGGAGGTGCTAATTGCTGTTATCTGGCACACCACTCGGCCTGCTGGATCCCTTTATGGGGGGGTAAAAATGCAGTGCACCTCCAACTACGAATCGTTACCAGGCTTAAGAATCGTAGGACATGATTGGATAACTGCGTTGAGACTCAAGTCATCTTCATACTGCCTGCTTTCATCCCGGTCTTGGCAAACACGCGTCCTACTGCGGGTGATGGCGAGACGATGCAGGAGGGCCCGCAGCGTGAGGCTCCCTGCCAAGGCTCTCAAACTCGATCACCAGCACACGCCTTGCCTATTGGATTTCAATGGACCGACCTCCTACTGCGAGGACGATCTGCTAGCACCCGTACTCCCCCTCCCTCGAACCACCCAGTCCCATGTGCCCCATGCTAGTCGAGAATTTTTGAAAACATTCCAAGCTGTCTCGGGATCACTGGATAAAAACGCAACCTCGTTATCCAACCCTCAGATGACGTTGATTCTGTCTAGACAGTCAGGCCGCCTTGTTGTGTCAACACTCGGAGTATTCTACCGGCTCTGGAATCGGCCGTCAAGATCATCATCGTGTCACGCATGGTGTATGAGCTGCTGTTTACTTCAGCAACCCACGCCGGTTCAGAAAACGTCCGCACTAGTTGGTCATCGCTTATCAAACTACTGCATCCCGCATACACCCACAGCGGAAATACTTTCAAGCGAGAATTAGAAAATGGTATTCGGTCTACGCGAGCTCCGTCAAGTAGCCAGCCGTACTACGCAATGCAAACTCTCCTCAACGACAAATTTCTTCGCCACCACACTCCCTCTGACACACACTCAAGATGACTCCCATTTCATCACGCAGTATCCGCATTAGGTGCCCCCATGACGCCCCGTCCAAACCACGCCGCAACGGTACCAAAACGGTCTTCGCTCCTCTCCAATTCGGCCTTGAAAAGGTCATGCTTACCCGCCGTCTCGATCTGCGTCTTACGTAGCGCGCGAATGGTGGCGTTGTCGTTGGCGCACTGCGGACACTCTCCCTCGACACGGAGACACCTCTGATGAAAGCTGTGCTTGCAGAGGAAGTGGACGGCAGGAAGATCGAGGGGTGCGGTACAGGCGGCGCAGCGGGTTGACTGGAAGACGGCGGGCTTGGCGCCCAAGTCGGCGAGCTCTGCGCGTTTCTGCTCGGTCTCGGTGCGAAAGGCGGAGATCCGGCGGCGATTGGCCGCGATTTCCTTGCGTTCACGTTCGATTGTCTCGTGCAGGTACGGCTTGATCATACCCATCGTGGCGACCCCGGCCGAGGAGCCGTTCTGACCAACGAGGGTCTGGACGACTTGCAGAGGTGCCATGAGGCCGTCCTTGTCGATTTTGCGAAGGACCGCGGCGAGTTCGTCGGGACCAGCCTCTTCGAGGATGCGGTGGTCCGAAGTGAGGTAAGCCAGGGCTGCTGGGTAGAGCTGGGGTTCCTCAGGCCCGTATTTGCGGAGGGCTTTGATGGCGCCGCGGGTGTCTTTGGCGGAGGTGTAGGAGCGGAAGATGTCGAAGAGAAGTCCGGACTGCTCCTTGACCAGAGTTGTGCCGTCTTTGAAATCGGACAGATGGGACAGCAGAAGGACGTTTGAACTTTCCATCGGCACGTTTTGACCCTCGATAAGCTTCTTGGCCTTGTTTTCCCATTCTTCCCGGTGTGACTCTCCTTTCTTTTCATTAGACTTATGCAGGTACATCTCGAATAATGTCGTGTAAAGATCTGTTCTGTCGCCCTCTTCCAAAGCCTTTTCTTCTAGGCACGCCTCCAGGAAGACGATGAACTCGTCTGGGTGGTCGATGAAAGATGAGAAAGCTGTTCTTGGACGGGGTGGGGTATATTTGGGGATTGGAATGTCGTCAGGGTTCAAAATGAGGGCGCCATCGCCATTGATCGCCTTGGGTTGGTTCCCTGGCGTCGTAGGACTGGCGATAGAGGATGTGTTCATGTAAGGCAGAGGAATGAAGTTGGCGAGGTTTTGAACTGCGTTCGCGGCGCCTGCAACGACGCCTCCAGCTGCAACCCCCTCTTCGTTATCTTCGACTGGGACCATGTAGATCTTTGGGCGGTATTTGCCCGTGTAATACTCGACAAAAAGTGATGTCGCCTCCTTTGGGCAGTTCTCTATTAGAACTCGGGCGTATTTCTTGAGACAAGGATACGCCTAGAGCGAGGTTAGTTCTGCGTTTTCGACACTTAGAGACGAGCAACTCACCACCTCGGGATCTTGGCGCCAGATAAAGTTTAGAGCATCGTCGTACTTCTTGGAGTCTTCGATCAAGATGTCCACGACAAGGTCGATTTCGCCGTGTTTCTTAGCGAGATACGCAGCTTGTTCGTAGTAACCACCTTGCCTGCACATAGAAATAGCAGTCTCGAGGTCAAATTTCAAATCACCCGGAGACTTGATGAATGCCTCCAGCTTGTCGATATCTTTCAGTTTAGCGTAGCAGTTAAGCAGCAATGTGGTATGATCTGCCGTCGCCTTGCGATGCTCATGGAGTTGCTCGAGATATTGAATAAGGTTGTGTATCCTTTGGGTGTCGAGGAACTGTGCATCTTAGCCTTGATGGTCCTCTTCACGTTTGCTTGGCAACTCACCTTTCTGATAACCTGCGAAGGCTCCGTTGTGTCAATGGCCTTAATGTACTGAACCATGGCACCGTCGTAATCCGCCTTCTGGTACAAGTAGTCACCAAATCTTCGGAAAATGCCGCTCTGCTGCGTCGCGTCCAGTCTTGACTTTTGCGCAAGTTCGATGGCCAGCGGAAACATGTTGCGCTGACAGAGCATCTCCAACCGCTGCTGCAAAGACTTCTCGTGGAACCGGTTCACCTTGCCGTCCTGAGTCAGAATGAACAGATCCCCCCAAATCTCGAATATGGCCTTGAATGGTGAGATTAAGGACTGAGTGTGCCCGGTAACTCTCAGATCCGGTTCCAAAAGGACAAACGTAGATGCGTTGAAGAGCGCATCCGCCGCTCCTCCGCCAAAACGTCGTCGCATGGTGTCGGTCGGCTTGTCGGTGGTAGCAGATGATGGTGGGCAGATTAAGGCGACGTAGTCGTTATAGATCGAAACCAGTCTTTTCGGCGACTCGTAAGCGCGTGGCGCTCCTCTTCCATCCAAGTTATATGTGTAGATAGCGTCTTCTCTGGCAACGACAACATCGCCAGTCTTCTTGTCTACTGTCATACAGTCGACGTTGCACCCCAAATCCTCGACTGTTTTCGGCGGGTTGCTGTGTCCTCTCCGAGTAATGCCCAACTTCAGAATACGGGCAGTTGTGGAGATGAAGAGCGTTGTCTGATTTTGAGCGTCGGTCATGACCTCTATGCCTGTCACCGGCTCCTCCGATTCGTGTACAATTCGCTGTTTGGCGCCGAGGTCGTTGATGAGATCGCCTCGAATTAACGTCACGGTGCCGTTCGCAAACCCGACCGCTACCTGGGATAAGTTGTCGAGGACGTCTAGTGCCGATATCTGAAGACAGCCATTAGCCATAGAGTCATTGTATTTGTAGTTTATCTAACAGACTCACGGGAAACTGCTTCTTGTTGTTGCTGATGTTCAAGGTGCTCAAGCAGGTGGGCATGTTGGTCTTCTTAACCAGCTTGTCCAGAGCCCAAATTCTCAAGACTGGCTCACTGCTCAGGTCCTCCTGTAAAGCGTCAGCAGTTTCTCAAGAATATTCCTTGACGGCTTCACCTACAGCGACCGTTACCAGGAGGCTAGTGCCTTCGATCTGGCGCATGTGCGTAATGGTCCCAACCTCGTGAGCCTGGAAGCTCTTGACGACCTTCCAGCTCGACCCCACGATCCGCACGTATCCATCGTAGCTACCAAGGAAAAGGCTGCCGGAACCAGAACATACGCTGGAAATCTCGTTACTTTCAAAAAAGAGGCGGGTCTCGTCGTCGGCGAGCCGGACCTGGGTGACGTCGAAGAAGTCGAATGCCTTCCACTGCAGCAAGACCACGGGTCAGTCCGATTTCGTGACGGAATGGAAGCAGCAGATGGTTTGCGCACTTACCTGAAAGGCCATGGCTACATGTCTCGGCGTCGACGGCTTGTGGAAGGACGTTGGAAGCGCCGTTGGGGAAAAGGGTTGTTGGTGGTTGATCTCGGTGCCTCGCGCTCCAATGACGCCGCTGTGGGGAGCTTCGGAGCTGTTGCTGTCGCTGGCTGCTGTTCGATGAACCTGGATGTTAGGTGGGCCCGCGTTAGCTTGTGCAGGTCCGAGCCACACGTGGCGTCTACGGGTAACAAGCCACATTTTATCCTGGCTAGCTACTCAGGTTTCTGCTATGCTGAATGACCAACCAGATCACACGGTATTTGAGGTGTTTTCTTCGTTCAAAATGATGTCTATTGAAAGACACCGATCGGTCCGCGAGCTCTATGAAAAGGCCTGTACCATCGGCGCAGGTCTATTTGGGTATCGTATGAAATAACTAAGAAGAAGAAAAACGCGAAATCGCAAAACTACTTCAAAAAGCCTGACGCCTTGAGTTGGCCCCCAAAACTCCCAGAAGACGTATGCGGGCTGATATTCAAGCTTCTCATATCGAGTAACGGGACCATCGAGGGTCTTCCGTGAGCACACTGGAAGGGAAATGCGCATTGGCTCAACCTCCTGACGAGCGAATTACAGTCGTCCCTGGATAAGACGTCGTTGAACATGATTGCACCTTCGAAAGTTAGTAAAACCGCTGAAGGCACTGCGAGATGACTTACTGCGACAAGACCTCGAGTTGAGCAAGTCCAGAATACCGCGAGGACAACCATGAAAGTTGGATACCCAACTTACTTCGCCTCCTGGTGCGCCGTCAGCACTGATGAAAGGCCTCTCGGTTGGTCTTCCCTCCTCTTCCAACTTCCAGATCTCGTTCCGCAAGAGTTCTACCACTAGTTTCGGCTCCATTCTACATCTCTCCAAGATACTAGGAGGAAGACCGAGAACATCGACCTTAAAAAGCTGTTTGCTTCTGTGCCGCCACTGAGCTGATAACGAGTCTTCCAATTTGTAAACTATGCCCCAGCGACGCAGGTGACGAGTGTACCGACGTAGCAGAACGCATTCCTTGGTTGAGAATTCGAACTGCAAAGGGGTTACGAGAAGCTGCGTTTTCGCGACCACTTCGTCAGATCCATTCGCTTTTTCAAAATAGTCTTGCATGAGTGACTCGAGTCGACATCGCTCATCAGCAGCGTGTTGATCGATGAGGACCAGTACTGAATTTTCCTGTAAGGCAGATCGCTTGCTCCCTAACAGCTGCTCTCGCCCCAATTTGACCAGTACAAACTTGTGGTCAACCTGGGAAACGACTTCTGCCCCTGCGAGGGCTACCTTGGAAATGCGCCCAGACAGCTTAATAGTAGATGAAGGCGTGGATGGACAGCATCCATCCCTGTTCTCCTTCACAGCCGGATAATCTGGAGCAGCGTTGGCAGAAACTACGTCATCGATCCGAGGAATCGGAGGCTCAACTGGCTGGAAAACAGGATTCTCCCATTTCGAAAAGACACCTTTCAGCCAGTCACTAGGCTCCTTGGCAGGCATAGAACTAACTTCTTTGAAGCGCTGGAAAGCCGATGCGACCACTCGGGTATGTTTTTCTGTGTTTCCAGCACAGGTGACGATTTGGGTCCCTTCATGAGGCTCCCCTACGCTAGAAACATCGGCGTCGGCTGAGGTTTCCTTGCTAGTTTCGACGACAGCCTCTGCAAAGGCAGACTCTTGAAGTTGTTCCGGGAATCTCTTTCGCGGTGAAAGAGAGGGCAGATCATTGAATGGCCTGCGAACAACGTTGCCCGAATCGTCGAGGAAGCGAAGACTCGGGGGGGAAGTCGACTCCTTGGACTCGTCAGTTGCTGACGTGCTTTTATGTTCCTCTGGGAACCTGAACGATTCCGGAGTGGAGGTGCCAGATTTGAAAGTGGCATTCAAGGCTTCCCCCGCTTTGACTCGCTGCCAGAGATCGAAAGGTGAGTCCGTCCTTGAAACCGGAGAACCAGACTTTAAGCGGTTCGGTACCAGTGAGCCATACATCGCATTCTTGCCAGTATTCTTCGACGAGTCAGAGCCAGAGCCGTCGTCACTCCCTTTCTGACCATGTCCCCGAAAGGACGTAGTCACCCTGTGCGGGCGAAAATGATGCTTCTTCAGGAACTCGTAAGAGACTAACTTGAGCAAGTCGACAATGTCGGATAGAGTTCGATTGCGTTCCTCAAAAAGGCCTTCGAAAGAAGAAGATAACTTGGGCCAAGTTTTAGACGAAAAAGTGATTCGAAAGTAGAACATAGGCCATCGATCCAGCCCTCTCTTTGGCCGAACAATTCTGTCTCCAGAACGTTTCTCTTTTGAAAGAACGACATCCTGGTCTCGATGCATACTTACATCCTCCTCAATGGCGAAGCCAGAATTGAGAAATACGCGGTTGACTTCAGAATACAAAATGTTGATACCGTGTTCGTTAGGCACAGGCTGAATACCAAAGCTTATGAACTGGCCGCGACGAGTCGCCACTGGATTCAATGATACGCACCCGTTGATTGTCACTTTTCCTCTCGAGGCCCCGACAGGTATCCAGAATGCGCTTTCCAAGCCATCAGCCAGACCCGACTGTGCTAGAATCAGTGAGGAGCGGGCTAGCAGATCCATGTTTGCTCTCGTTTGGGTTGGTGAGTTTGGCCTGAAGCGCGCCTCGTTATTGTGGATGATGTCTCGAACGTACAGAGCCACATTGGAAGGCCATGCTAGCAGGAGAGAAGTGGTGTCGTGCACTAGGCGGGACCATTCCTTGTCAACTGCGGCCTTTCCTGAAGCTGCAGCTCTCTGTTTGACTCTGACAGCCATGGACCCGAACAGGTCTCTAACCATGACGCGAGTCCCATGAGAGAAGGCAAATAGGCGTTGTTCTGGCAGAGCGGGAACATTGCGTGCCAAGACTTTGGAGTTGAGGACGGTCAGAGAATTTTGGGAATAGTGCTCATGGTGGCGAGAAGTGATCGTGAGCAAAGACAGGGCTGCAAGCGAGGCAAGGAAGTTTCCGTTGGCGCCATGAGTTTCGTCCTCGGGGGAATGTCTTGAAGTGTCTGAAACGGTGTCAGAACGGCGAAGCATTCGATCTATGGTGTTAGTGAGGTTTGACTCACGATACAGTTTGCTTAGTCCGCCAGCCTCCCTAAATTCGATTGGTAGGATGCCCAGCCCATCATCTTCAACTGTGCAATTGCCACGGGCGTAGTCGACAGTGATGTTGATCTTGGTTGCGCCTGCATCGAGAGAGTTCTTGAGGAGACCGCACACAACGCCGTTGAGGGAGGTGATGGATGCGGAAGATCTGATTCGACGGATGACGTCCTCCGGCAGGGGCTTAATGGACATGATGGTAGTGGGGCTTTTGGAACGCCATGCCGAGATGCGTGAAATCGAGCCAGAAGTGGCTACGACGCGTCGATGAGATGCCTTTTATACGAGGTACAGCTGAAAACAAGAGCAAGAGTTTTGTTGCGGGTTCACTGCTGGGGAAGGCTCCAAAGGATGGACCGTCGTCACTGATGGAAGACGATAGGTAACGATGAGAGCGGAGGCTGACTGCCCAATACCAAAGCACAGGGCAGTGGGACCATGTTGACCAATAATAATGCAGGGTGAACAGATAACGTCTAAAGAACCTAGGTACCTAACTACGGACGGGAAACAACTTGGAAGGAAGAGGTCACTCTAACTTGTGCATGTACGTCTGAGAGTTCCTCACAGATCCGGAAATTGTCTGAGAACTGAGATGAGAGCTTTGACCACAGGATCGTTGAAGGTACACATTGCAGATTGCTCTCTAGCAGGGTCTTACAGGTTTTGAGGGGTTGGGATTCTACAAAGTTAGCGCGTTAGCCTGGAGGAAAATAGAAAGATGCCAGTCTGAAGATTCCAAAATCACCTCATCGACTGCTAATCAAGGTCCGAGGCAGAGGACACGTAGTAGCATCGGCCAAAATGTTCTTTATTGCAGGGTGAGGCTCTCGACCTGCCGTGCGATGTTGAGTAATAATATGTGGCTGACAAGCAAGTGTCAAGTGTCTTACATGTGATGCCTGGATTCTTTGATGGTGGGCGAGTATGTCGAAGACGACGTATTCGCACGAATGAGTGTTTTTCGTGCCATCTCGTATTCTTTCAAGGTGCGTGTTTTGTTGCAGGCATATAGCAACTCAGTCCAATGAGTGCAGATATCAACAGGTCGGGAATCAGTGTTTGAAGAGAGTGACATCACACTCGGATGGAAGCACCGTCCACAGCCCTGGAAAGATGATGACATAATGCAACGTGATTCTAGGCGATCAGTCGCTGGAAGTGTTGGCAATAGGGGTCCACGTTCTGGGGGACCTTGCAGTTGATCCCAGCCGTCCTCCACCATGAAGTCTCCGCCAGTCCTCCCGCCACACGCGTGTCCGTGTGGCTTGTCATTGTCACTCAATGGAAGCATCCAGTCGAGGTCAGGCTCTTTCAGGTTCGAGGTGTCTATTTTTCCCCCTTCAAGGTTTATCTTTTATTTTAGGCTTCTCGAATTCCAGCCAGAGACGAAAAAAAACCAGGCTGCCACGGAAGGGGGGGTTCGATTTGATGGGCCACACGACCAACCGACGCACACCGGTTTCAGAGATCAGTTGGGCCGGGGCGCTTTCAGTCCGCTGGGAAATTTCTTAGGTTGGCCGTTAGCGGCTGCGATGGTACCTGAAGCGGTAGCTGGCTGTTCCTGCCCAAGAAACGCGAGCCGGCATCTGCAGTCGGCGAGGCAGGCTACCGGTTGATGATGTCCTGTTTCTCTCTCTTCGCTGCCTGCAATGTACTTAAAACTATCACAACAGCCATCCTCATCATCTCAGCCACAATACTTGGATGGGCATCAACGCGAGTGCCATCAGCAAGTGACCACTACCTAAACCATCCACTGTCCACTGACCACTTACCGGGGCTAGTGCTGACGCAGGCCCCAGTGCTCTCCACTGTTCCACGAACCCCCCCGTCGTCGTCGTCCCAATTCGTCCTGGTTCCAGGCTCCGCAGCGGCATTCAGCGCCATTGCAGTCAATCAATCGCTCGCCTGTCTTGCCTCAGCTCCCTCACCTTTCCCATCTCGTCCCATCTCGTCCCGTCTCTGCTTTGCTCTTCAATCACACTCCCATTCCCATTCTTTGCTCTTTCTTTCTCCCGTTACCAACGAACCCGACCCGGCGACTTCATTCCACGCACATTCCTTTCGCCTCTTCTCGTCTTCTTCATCTTCAAACTCGAGTCTTTCCCCGCTGCACCGCCTTTCCTTTCGTCCGCTGTAGATATCCGCCGTCTCCTTTCTCTCTATTCACCCTCCGTCCCTCGCTGCCTCGCCGATTCTCCTCTTCTGCGCCGACTCCGACATCACACCCGCACATAGTCACATTCCCAGCCTCCTCTACCAGGACCACCGCTCTATACCACACAAGGCCACCGAATGGCCACGACAGAGGCTGCGCTGCCACCCCACGGTAACTAAGCGCCTTTCTTTGCATCGCATCAGCCACTATCTCTTCGCCCTTCCCTTCTACATTTGCTGTGCTTCCGACTACCACACAATGTCTCGGCGAATTTCCAACCTTCGCCGCCTCGCCAATCGCTCAAGATCCTCAGAAACTGACACTATACTAGATCGCTCTGGTCGTGCGGGTCGGCGCCGTCCTTTCTCGACCTGGGTCAAGAAGCTCACCAACTTCAAGAGCTCGTCTTCCAGCGACGGCGGCGGCGTACGCCTACCTTCGAAGCGCCAACAGGCCAAATTCCGCCGCGCTTCCAAGAATAACAACCCCTATCCCGAGTCGGGCCGCGTAGCCTCTGCCAGCCACGCCGATGTTGATGTTGAAACCAGTTCCTATTCTTTTTCCACTGCCCTGAGTGGCAGCGCAACGTCTATGGAGCGAGAATCACGCCTGTCGTCCGACGATGGCCGCGCCCCACCCACGACCGGTGGAAGGTCCATGGCACCCACGATTTCGACAGACCACGATGGCGCGCATTCCCTAGTCGCGCCATCTCACAACGCCCCGTCAGTAGCAGGTACGAGTCGGACGATTGGAGGTGTCGAGTCGCGTAGGGGAGGAGACAGCACATTTTCGTCGCCAGCTCCGTCAGTGCGGTCGCTCACGACAACCCTTACCACAATACAATCAATGCCACCTAACGGCGGCACCCACGTGCCCACGAACCCGATCAATAACGGCAACCACACTTCGCATCAGGGCCACACCCATTCGATACACTTCAACCAACCCTTCCCGACAGCTTCACCCGCGTCTGCCATACCGGCCCATCTTGCACCGTCATCCTCGGGTCCAGGCCACCCCACAACCTACACCACTGCGACAGCGAACAACCTCCTTACTGACAATGCGTCTATTATTACTCTTGCGTCCTCTTCAGCACGTCGTAGACGCCGCTCGCTTGATACCGACGCTTCTGTCCGCGCCATGGCCCCTTCGTCACTGTGGGGCGGCAGCCGGGAAAGTCTCCCCTTAAGCGTCCTCAGCGCCAACATCGATCAGGGCGCAGGCATGCCAACCACACCAGGTCTTCACCAGAGCAGTTCACGAATCGCCAACGCTGAGCGCACCAGCTTTTACTCAGCCACCGGCGTGGCTCCTGCCTTGTCTGGCGAGCGCAACAGCTTGTATGCGAAGCAGAGCCTCACCGGGGACGGAGCGAGCATTCGGAGCGGTCTGCTAGGCCACGGTCGATCTGACAGTATCAGTGGCAGCATTGGTGGAGTGGCGAGCCCGCTGACCAGTCCGCGGGAAGCATCAGAAATCGGCGACACCGATGGTGGAGGGGAGGGTACGAGCCGGGGGAAGGATGATGAAGACAAGTGAAGCGACACAATTCATAGGTTTGTGACGAACAATTCTTTGCGCTAATGAAATTGGTATCGGGATCGGTTTGCATCGTAGGGAGGATCGGAGGAACGGGACATCAGGACTAGGGACGGGAATCATGGATATATCACAACATGGAGGCCAGGGCTCAAAAGAAGCCTACAGAGCCATGAGTTGAAGCATCAATGGAACACATGCACTACGAGTCAATCGATTACTACCTTTCAGGAGTGATTAGATGAAACCGCTGTCACAAGGCTTACCGACATAGCACGATACTCTGCCCAACTGAACCGAATAAGCCACTCCTCTAGTACGGCAGCGGGTCAAGATCCAAGCCCTCGACAGAGAACTTGAACGAATCGTTTCGCGAGTAGCTACCCGCGGTGTCGATATCAAGACGTCCACGAATGCAGTCCTGGAAGTCCACGTCGGAGTAAATCAGGCTCTCATCATCCTCCCATTGTGGGCCAGCGAGGATATCGCCGTACGGTCCAACAATGCACGAGCCCCCACGAGAGATCCAATCCGCAGGCTTTAAACCACTCCTGACCGCAGACGCACTCGTCCCGTTCGTAATCGTCTTCTGTGCGCCGTCCGGCTCGTCGTCGTCGTCGTCGCAGGGAAGCACAATCTCATTCCCGTCCTCCACAATGACGCTCTTCCTCCTCTTCCTCTGCGGACTCGTCCCCGTGCTACCGCTCCTGCCCTTGCCCTCTGGCAACGCGATTTCAAAGCCTTCCTCCGTCAGACACGAGCTGCGTCTCGCGCGCGGCGCGTAGACATCCGCATCTGCCTTCTCCTCCTCCTCCTCAACGGCGACGCCAGACGACAACAATGACGACCCGTCCGGGCGTACGGCCATGTTGGACGACACGACGAAGCAGCGGCCCTCGCATGCGACGGTGCGCATCAGGGGCAGCCACGTGTCGCGCCCGTCGGCCGTCGGCGCGAGATACAGGTTCACGTTCTGCGCGTATAGAGCCTGGCGCAGGAGAGGCATGTAGTTCTCCCAGCAGATGGCGGCCGCGAGGTTGATTCGCACGCCCTTGATCACGGTGGAGACGGCGCGTAGGGTGGAAGGCGAGCCTTGTGCCCAGATGAGACGTTCCGTCGCGGTCTGTAGATGGCGAGGGTCAGATGTCATGATATCGTATGGAGCGTGAGGAAGTGGGGAAAAAGGAAGAACTTACGGGCATCACCTTGCGTCGCTTCCCAATCATACCCAGCTTAGGACACACGTAGACTACAGAGCAGTACAAACTACCTCCGGCCTTCTCAATGCAACCCACAACCAAGAAGATGCCCGTCTCCGCCGCAATTTTCTCGAGCTCCTCCCGGCTGCCGTCGCCCCTGGTGTACCCTTTCCCCTTTTCGTCGGCAAACTGCGCGGGCAACTCCCTCTTCACCCACCTCTCGCCGGCGCCGGCGCCGCCGTCGCCGACATTGTCGCCGAGATCGATGGCCTTGTTGAAATACTCGAGGAACTCGTCGCGGCCGGAGGGGAGACGCGAACCGATCTTGCAGCCAAAGGAGGCGCCGCGGGGGTAGCCGCCGATGAAGGCCTCGGGAAGGAGGAGCAGGTCTGCGCCGTGGGATCGGGCGCGGCGGGCGAGCGAGGCGATCTGGGAGAGGGTTTGCGAGGTTGTGGGGGCGGTCGACGGGGACGCTGTCGCGAGGCGGATTGGAGGCATCTTTGCTGCGTTTGTTGGTCTAAGCTGGAGCTGGGGGCGGGTGTAGAGCTGCAGTTTGAGGGTCTAATCGTGAAGGACTGCGTGCTTGTTGCTGCTGAAGCGGGGAGGATTTGGCGATTGATAAAGCTTGGGGATAGGGCGTCGTTTCCCGCGGGCACTCGGGGTTTGGAAAAAAGAGAATATTTGGTCGGATAAGACCTGACCCGCTATGGAGGTGAGGTGGTGTGAGGTGGTGGTTCCAACGGCCGGGCGGAGCGGGACTCGCGTGCGGTGCGAGTGAAAGCTTACTGGGACGTCATCGTAGCTACCTACCCCGCAGCTTGGGAGGAGCTCCACGATGCGCCTTGTGAACGGTTGTCGCTGGAGAACGACGCGGGAGGGCAAGGTACACAAGACTGGTGTGGGGGTGAACATGCCCGGTAAAAGTAAGCTGAACCCCTGCTTCTGGAGCTGACGCTAGGTGCCTCACCCTTGTGGAAGGGATGCTTGCAGCGGGTATCGTCGATCTTGTTCCGTGTGGGTTGGGGGAATTTGACGACTCGTGTTTTTGACGTCTGGGTTTGCATGTTATTGGATAGCCTCGTTGGATGCCATGGAGTAGTCGAAATGACAAGGATTTGCGATGGAAGATACTCATTTATTTCAGGTCATGTTGTGTCCATAACTTCTCTTTTAACTTCTGCTAGGCGGATGATCTTCAGCCTCACCCTCGAAGCAGGAAACTCCTTAAGCAGCTTCCGTTCTGCCCCCAGACGGTCTAAGGTTGGGTTGTATGGCCTGGGCTAGGCAGAACTTGCGAGTTCGGATTTGGAGACTGTACTTAATTCCACTGGCAGCTCATTGCTTTTTGCTATTTTCGGACAGGTTTCTCGATAGTGAGTAATTCCGATAGCCCAATTCTGAATTACCTTACGCAGCTTATGCTTCTCTTCTGCTACGAACAGCTTTTGCTCCTGCTTCTGTGTCGTAGTTCCAGACCGAAACAAGATTGTATTTCCAGAATGCTGCCAAAGACCCACGCCATATTGAACACGCCCCGACATAATTGGACCAGCTGAAATATTGGACCTTTCCTAATTCGAGTGTAAATGTCTGAGCATCTTGCTTTGCCCATCTTCAACCTTCGTTGCGCTCTTTCCTCCGCATAGCATGCAACCCGATTGCACAAAGCTATGTCACGTGACGCGGGGTAGGTCCCCCACCAGGGTAGACCTTCACCTTCTCCATTAGACCCCTACCTATATAATTAGTCTCTAGAGTTACATTATACCTAACTTTATATAGAGAGATATTTATTTACCTACTTTAGGTAGTTCTATTATTATTTATTATTTTATTATAAAGCTTAGCTCTTTATATAGTAATATAACCTCCCCTTTACTTTCTAGTTTAATTAAATTTCTTCTTAATAATTTCCTTATTATAGCTATTTTATAATATAAGAAATCTAACCTTAAATATAATTATAAAACCTAAAACCTTAATTTTACCCTACTAATAATAGTAATAATAAATACCTTTAAATAGGATTATTAGGTCCCAAGTACCTAATAAGTAAGCTTGTACTTATGCTTCTATTCCCCTTTCTACTTAATTACTCTAGCTAAGATATATCTAGTAACTCTACTACTTAAGGAGATTTAACCTAAAGTCTATCTATTATAAGTAAATATCTAATAATCTCTATATAATACTTAAAATAACTTATTAATAAGAGACTAACTAACTAAGAGATACTTAAGGTTACTTTATATTTAAGGCCGCTATTATAACTATAGCTATGGTAGCTACTACTACTAAAGCGAGCTCCTTAGGCCTTATAGAAAACCTCGTAATATTAATAACCTTATTATCTAATATACCTATAATATCTATAGCGTTAATTATTATAATATTATTAATAATTACTACTACCTCACGAGATATAATATCTATTATAGCTTCTAGTTCGGCCCTATAAGTAACAATTTCCGCCCCTTTAAATATAACTTCTATACTAGATTATATACTAAATCCTAAACTAGTAACTATAACTCCCTCTTAGCTACTATTAGTAGTTATACCCTCTTATTAATTATTAGATTTAGATCCCTATAGCCTATCTTTAAGAGATTAAAACCTAGCTAAGTAGTCTAGAAGAGAAACTATACTTAAGCTAACTATATAGCTACTTCTAATAACTATAAAGGAAGAGTAGTTATTAGCTATTATATCCTAGTATAACTAAGCTGTAAAGGTATTTAGGGGCTAAGGGCCACGGTTAGGTCAAACTAATAGTAGAAGCACCCAAAAGGTAGGTCTAGTATTACTACGCTACTTTTGCTTGCTTCTTCTAAGATCCTTCTTTTCTAGCTTTTAGCAAGTACTTACTAAGTCCTTGCTATAGAGGGTTCTATACCCTAGACCTATAGGCCTCTCTATCCTTTTAGCCTATACTAGCTAAGGTATCTCTAGCTTCTCTAGCCTAGGTATCTAGTCCCTTATAATTATCCCCCTTCTAATTATAATAATCCTTATTATAAGGTTAGGTTTTATAGGTTAGCTCTCTATTATTATCCCTCTTAGTTATCTAGTATAAGCCCCGGGTCCTTTACTATTATTACTATTATCTAGTATAGTAATAGTTTGCTATATATTTACTAAAGAATAATAAAGTTCTTAGAGTTATAAATATAATAGCTAAGCCTATAGTCTTATTACTTATAGTTCCTCTCCTTTTAAGCCCCCTTTATACCCTCTATCCGGGTTAATCTAAAAGGATCTTATTATTTTCTTTTAAAGGAGACTAGTTATCCTTATAGTAATAGATTTATTCTCTAGCTATGCGCCCTTTATCTAGCAAGCACTCTCTTATACTATACCCTTATAATAACTTCGTTTTTTATCCTATTGCCCTTTACCTAGCGAGTACTCTCTTATATTATACCCTTATAATAACTTAGTTTTTTATCCTATTATCCCCCTTCTAAATAGGCATATCACGAGGCTATTAAGTAGGTCGGATAGTAACTACTATTACTAATTTACTATATCTACCTCCTAGTAGGTAGTACTTGCTATAGTAAATAATTACTATTCTTACTATCTAAAGTTATAGCTACTTTTGTAATCGTTTAGTAAGGCCTCTTAGCTATTTATAAAGTAATAGCTTTTTCCTACCCTAGGGTTAGTTCTTTTCCCTCCTTATTATATTATATTATTTAATAACTACTTTTATATTTCCTAAGCCCTTTATTAAGCCTTTATAAACCCTTCGCAGGATCCTTCCTATCCTTTAATACTTCTATAACTATTATAAGCGCTAAGAGCCTTATTAGCTAACTCCTCGCTAAGTATAGCCCTACTAAGTCTAAGCTTAGTAATAGTAACTATTAGCATAACTAGGCGGGTAGTAGCAAACCTTGTATTAGCTATGCGCTATAGCTTCCTAAGAATGCCTAGGTTATCTATGCTTATTAATATAATAATAACTATATATATAAGTTATACTAGGTTTATAGTATTAAGTGCTATAGGGTAAGTTTAATAATTATTTAGAGAAGGTATAGGCTAATTCTTCCTATTTCTAGATCCCTGCTTATCTTATTAGTACTATTTATTTCTATTAGAACTAGGTTAAGTATTATACCTATATAATTGCTATTAGTTAGTATTAGTAGCGCGAGATTCTCTATATCTTTATAGCTATAGAGCAGGGGTAAGAGCTTCTCTAATACCTCTATAACTAGTTAGTAAACCCTGCTAGCCTTAAGCCTAATACTAAGAACTATAATAACTAACTGCTCGCTATAGGTATAGAGGAGAGTATAGCTTTATATACCTAGGCATATCTATAGGTTTTATTTAAGGTAGGTTTCACCTTATAGTTAGTCTTATCCTTTTATTATTCTAATATATATTTATAAGTAGCTTACTAGGCGAAGAATAAGGTTTTAGTTAATAAGATTATGTTAGTCGGTAGGTTACGTAATCGTTACGTAAGCAGGGGTAATAATAGTAATAGTAAAAGAAGTAATAGTATTCTTCGTTGCTATCTAAAAGAGGGAGTTTCTAGGAGGGATTTACCTCTTATTTATACTAGAGGTAAGGTATCTAGAACCTTCTATGACGCGTAAGCTGCTTAGAAATCAAGCCCCACTTATTTCCTTATATAGCTACTAGCTTACGCAAGCTAGTAACCTTATTATATGTAAGGTTTAACCTTATTAGAGGCTAGAATCCTAGCAGTTTCCACGAGGTTCTACTGCTCTCTAGAGGTTTCTATACACAGTATATATAGTGTTAATAATACTGTGTTATGTAATATACCTCTATATAGTATATAGGTATGTATTATAGTATATACTAGTATTTTATAATATAAAATACTATAATATCTTATAGTAATAATGAGAAAAGAGGGGTTTTAACTTCTTATATAATCTCTATAAAGAAATCGGGGTCTTTACTATATCTTTTAATAATTATTAGGTATTATAATTTAACTAAGTTAAAGTTATTATTAGTTTATAAGTAGAAGTTAGATTATTAAGTAATATTACTGATATTTTCCTTGATTTAATTATTATTATAGATAGTAAATATTTTACTATTAATAAAGAATTTCTAAAGGGCTTTAATAATTTAATTATCTATATAATTAAAGATCTTAATAATATTCTCAAAGTCTTTCTTAAAGTTAGCTTATAATTAATTACTTTAGATATAATACTTAAGGTATTTATTAATATAATAAGTAATATAGCTAGTGATTTTAGCTTAGTTAGTTTCTTTAGGGTTAGAGGATTTAACCTAATTATATATCTTATAATTAATAATAGCTTTAAAATTATTAGGGATTAGGATTACTAATTAAGATTAGAATAAAGAGGAAAGAGAAGGAGTAAGGGAGGTATTAATATTATTAACTATTAGAAAGGAGTAGTAGGGCTATATTTAGAATTTATATAAAATAGTTAGACTTATTTTTATATCTTAATTAGGAGTATTATCTCTAAGCTATAGCTTTAAGTAATTAGTCTCTATATTAAATAACTTATAATTACTATTACTTAATATTCTTCTTATTAATAACCTAGTTCTTTATAAGGAATAATAGCAGGTGCAAGATATAAAGCCGCGCTATTAGCAAAACGTTAGCAAATTAGGAGGAGATAAATATACCTTAGAGTAAACTCTATAAGCTATAGACTTAGAAGGTTAAGTAATAATTTAATATAATAATAGATACCTATATTTTAATATTCTAGCCTTTCCTAGTTTAGGCTTATAGCTATATTCTTATAACTCTATTACTTCTACCTTAATTTAAGAAACTAGCGCTAGTTAGAATATCTAAAGCAAACTAGTAACAGTATACTAATAAATTAGTAATAGAGTTTAACTATAATAAACTCCAGGCTAGGTATATAGAATATAGCTAATAGGGTCTTAGCTAACAAGATATTAGTTGCTTGCTAAGCCCTAAGATATAGGGAATATAGTATAGATACTATGCTAGGGGAATAGATAACCCTAGTAATAATATAGTAAGAGAAATAACTTCAAGGGGTTAGGCTAGATCCTAGATAGCATTAGACTAGGTAGACTAATTATTATTTAGTAAATAGATAGTAAGTAGTAGCTAATAGGGCACCCCGCCTAGGACCCCCTGAGAAGCTAGTATCTTTAGTATCCTTACCTAGGCTATAGGGCTACTATAGAGATAGTAGGAGAGCCTTATAGAGCAGATATATCTATAGTAGTAGTAGCATAAGGAATAAACTACTACCCTACTATAGGAACTTACTAACTACCTAGTAATAAGGCACCTATAGAGAGAATATAAAAAACCCCCTACATATAACTATTATACTATAAGCAAGCACGTTACTATAGACTAGGTTAGTAACTAGATCTAAGTAGTTAAAGATAGATACTAACTATATGCTAGTAGTATACTAGAGCAGCAGGTCTAATAGGTGCTTATAAAGATAAGTCCGCCCCTATAGACCTAGTAGTATACTATAGGGCTAGGCTAGAAGGAGACCTAGTATAAGCTAATTTTATAATATTTATTTACTAATAATATATTAACCCTAAGCTTTAAGAGCAAAGGTACTATAAGAAGCTAGATATAATAAGGCAGAAGGAAATATAGTTATTAATATAGTTCTTTGCTAAATAGTTAGTAATATATTAGGACTTAGGTATAGTTAATATAGAAAACTATAAGGCTAAGGCCTATATACTATACTTCTAGTTAGCCCTATTCCTATATAGGGAACTTAAATATTAGAAAGTTAAGATATAGAGGCTAAGAGATATAGCTATAGAAGTAGAATGCCTATAGGAGATATATTACTAATAGGGTAGTAAACCTCTATAAAGTAAAAGCAGGAAATAGTATATAGGGGAAGAGCATACCTTAAGGGGGCCCCTAGTAGCGAGGGCAGGTTAAAAGGCAGGCTAGTAGGGCTCTAGTTATAAAGCAATACGAGGTTCCTAGAGCCTAGTACCTCACTAAGTAATTAGTAGTATAATATAAGGACCTAATTAGAGCTAGCTTATATTTAGCCCTAGTATATAACCTATAATATCTAATTACTTAGTATGCTTTAGCTATAAGTAGAAGGGGTATAAGAGGGTACACTACCTAGATAAATAAGTAAGATAAAGCATAAGTAAAATACTAGTAAGATACTAAGTACTTGCTAAGAAGGCGAGGGTTAATATAATCTAATCTATAAGAGAAGTTAAGGAACTTAAATTATTAAAAAATAAATAAGCTAGGTGATTATTTTAATAACCCCTATGCTTATGTTAGAACTAGATATTTTCCTAAAGGGAGATATTATAAAAAGATAAGTAATTATTCTCTAGAATATTACTAAATAAGAAGTTAAATTGCTATTCCTAGGTTAATATTATTAGTAATTAACTAGCTAGGTCTCTATAATTATAACCTATAGTAGCCTATACCCTTATATTAGAAGGGTTTAATAGGTTATCTATAATAAGCTAGAATATATACTAGTTAATATTCTTTCTTATTAACTTAGGAGGAGGAGTAAAGAAGATATAGTAACTATTTATTAAGGCCCCCTAACCTAAGGGAGCAGGAGACCTCCTCTTATTATAATACTCTATAAGAAGAGAGGGTATTATAATTAATACCTAGATAAATACCTAGGGATATAAATATCTTAGTATTGCTAAGCTATTAGTATTTATATAGGAGGTTATTAAAAATAACTAGAGGGCTTATATTATATATATATATATTAGGGAATATTGCCCCCTATAAGCTGCTAATAGGGGCTCTAGAAGAAGAAGACGCCCTAGAGGGTAATATAGAGTTATTACTAGAGCTATTTAGTAAATAAGTAATATTTAATAAATAGTTAGCAAAGGAATACCTAGCCCTAGAGGGTATAGAATATACTATTAACCTAATTAAAGGGAAGAGACCTCTATATAAGCCTATCTACCTACTAAATAAGTACTAGTTAGAGGAATTCTGCTAATATATTACTAATAACTAAGTAATAGAGCAGATCTAACCCTTAACTAGCGAGGTAGGCGCCCCTATCCTCTTTATGCCTAAGAAGGATAGATCCCTATACCTTTATATAGATTACTAAGGCCTTAATAAGGTAATACTAGAGAACTAAGTTTAATCCCTCTTATTAATAAGCTATTAGAGAGGCTTTAGAAAGCGAAATAGTTCTTAAAGATTAAAATTTAAGATATATATTACTATATTTATATTAAGCTAGAAGATCGCTAGAAGATAGCTTTTAGGATATATTATAAGCACTTTGGATATACTATTATGCTATTTAGACTTATAAATACCCTAGCGATATTCCAGGTATATATCTACTAAGCGCTTGCTAAGCTACTAGATACCTATTATATTACCTATATAAATAATATTATAGTCTACTCTGAGATAAGGGAGCAATATATAAAAGACCTTTGCTAAGTGCTCTATAAGCTTTGCTAGGAGGCGCTCTATACTAAGCTTAGTAAGTATAGGTTCTACTAATAGCAGGTAGAGTTCCTAGGGTATATTATTATACCTAAAGGTATATTAATAGATTAAACGTATATCTAAGCTATTACTAAATAGAAGCTGCTAAAGATATACTACTAAGAAATCTAAGTCTTCCTTAGATTCTATAACTTCTACTATAAGTTTATTATAGGATATTTAGGTATTATAGCTCTAATAATATCCTTGTTAAAGGGTAGTAAGAATAGTAAGAAAGGAAGCGAGTTCTACTAGCTAGAAGAGGTCTAATAGGCTTTTAAATAGCTTTAAGCTACCTTCTACTTAGTAACTATTCTCTAATACTAGGACCTAACCTATAAAATAAGGGTTAAGATAGATGCTTCTATAAAAGCTATATCTAGTATTCTATTATAATATATTAATAGCTAGTAGCAACTAGTTACCTATTATTTATAGAAGCTTAGTAATTATAAGGGACTGGATACCCAGACCGGAGAAGCCGGAGACGCCTCGGCTAGTATAGGCCGAAGGGATAGAGAGGCCTATAGGTCTAGGGTATAGAACCCTTATAGCAAAGACCTAGCAAATACTTACTAAAGGCTAGAAATAAAGGATCTTAGAAGAAGTAAGCAAAAGTAGTATAATAATACTAATCCTACCTTTTAGATGCTTTTACTATTAGTTTAACCTAACTATAGCTCTTAACTCCTCGATACCTTTATAATTCTTTTGCTTCTACCCTGCTTTAAGAAGGTTAGTAATAATAATAGTATTATATACCCGAGTAATACCTATTAATTAGGCTAAAGAACTTACGCCTAATATTTGCTAAGAGTAGAGCGAAATAGCCCGCGTAAACCTATATAAGCAAGCTAACCCTAGCGAGTAATTAGAAGATAATATAAGCTAATAAGGGGAGGTAAGAAGCTATGCTTTAAGCGAGGCTAGGATCCCCAAAGAGAACGAGCTACTTATGCTAAATACTTACTATATAGATAATAAGTATATGCAGGAAAATAGGGAATATGAGACCCCTTCCTATAGACCGGATAAGCTAATAGGCTAGATATCTATAGCTATAGCTAATAGGCTAGCCTAAGCTAGAGGGCTAGATAAAGCAACTAGCTAAATGCTAATATAATATATTATAACTATAATAGCTAACTAGTATAAGCTAATTGCTACTACGTTGAGCAACCGAGCTCCTGCTAAGCGATTGCCTAAGGTTTATAAAAAACCCCCGAATTATAATATAGCGCGCCTTATTAGTAAGTCTATTAGTATAATAAGGGAAGATTAGCTTATTATAGTTAAAGAAGCTTATAAGCACCGCCCTAGCTGCTCTAATAGCTAATATATCTAGTAGGCTTTGAGTATAATAGAGCATACCCTATAAATAGAATAATAGAATTATTAGCAAATACTTATAGACGAGTCGTAGAACTAGGTTAACCCTAAATAGGAAGACTTTAGAATTTTCATAAGAGGGTAGCATATTATACCTAAGCTCTAAGAGTAGAACTACTATAATACTTTAAGATAGTTGTCGCGTAGACACGCGTGGCAGGGGTCTTCGCAGGGGTATATATAACCCTTGCCCTCGCGATCCCTGCTGCCCTCCTTTTTCCTATAGATATCTACACATATATACGTTTTTTCACGCATACGATACGCTCTGCTGTACGTTACTTATAATAGTTATAAGCCTAGCTCTTTAACAATACTTATACGATCCCCTTTGCTACTCGAGTAATATATATAAAAGCCTTATTATAATGAACTCGACCGCTACGCTATTGACTATTATACTCGCGTCGCTGCGAGACTAGCTTATATAAGCCCTATAACTACTTCCCTCGATATCGTCGCCTAGGATCCCGACTCCGATACGTTTCAGAGCCCTCTAGCGTTAAGTACGGTCCGCCGCCTGCATTAAGCATATTCCGCGGGGCTAAGGGATAGGTATAATAGGCTACCTATATTAGGTATAGTCCGTAGGCAGTTAGGATAAGCCCTCCGGCGTTGAGTACGTTCCGCTGCCCGCGTTGAGCACGTTCCGTGGGGCTAAGGGATAGGTATAGTAGGCTGCTTATATTAAGTATGGTCCGTAGGCGGTTAGGACGGCTCCTCTGCGTCGAGTATATTCCGTGGAGGGGTAGGAATAGCTTCGTTTTATCTCGGTTTCTTTTGTACTATATATATATACTTCGTAGGGCCTTTTAGAAGCGATGAATATATCGCTCCTGGGGGGGTATGTCGCGTAGATATGCGTAGCAGGGGTCTTCGCAGGGGTATATATAACCCTTGCCCTCGCGATCCCTGCTGCCCTCCTTTTTCCCATAGATATCTACATATATACACGTTTTTTCACGCACACGATGCCCTCTGCCGTACGTTACTCGCAATAATAGTGCTATTAGAAGGATAATAAGAAACTCATTGCATATTAGGCTCGATAGGAGTTTATTAACTAAGTACTTAGCAAGCTGAGTATAAGTAATATAAAGGCGTATGCCTTCTTTTAGGGCCTTGCTAAGACCCTAAAGGATAAACTCTTTAAGTAGGATATTAACTATACTAATATATATACTATTACCCTATATATAGAGAGATTATAGGGGATTATAGAAGGGAGATATAAGGGAACGTCCGCTAGCTATTCTAAGTTATATAAGTAACTATACTTAGGCTCTCTAGATCGCCCTTATAAGAGCAGCTTATAACCCCCTAGGTCGATAGACTTAAAGGATCGCTACCTAGAGACCCCATCCTAGAACGACTACTTAGCAGATACTTGCATAACGCCTAGCGCTAGTAGTATATCTACCGACTCCTAGGGACCCTAATACTATAACTATAAGAAGTATAGCTATATCTCCCCTAACTATACCAAAACCTATATATAGCTAACGGGTAGTAACTAGAACCTAAACCTAAGACGGGGCGGGATAAGTATAATTATAGTACTTAGCATAACTAATACTAAAGACTTAGGAAATGAGTAAGTATAGATATAACCCCGAGGGGTATTACGCTAGAAATCACCTTAGTTTTAGTAGGATAGACTATTAAGGGATAGGTATTAGCGCTCCGAGCGTCTAGTGAAATCGAACTAGAGGTTAATATAGATAACTATATAGTAGTAGACGTTATATAAGAAGATCTTATCAAGAGGCTCTAACTAAAGGAGGCTACTAGTATTATAGCCCCTGAATTAGTAGATTTCTAGGGAAGGCCTATACCTATAGGTAAGGTCTACTAGCTTATATTCTTCCTTATAGATAGTTAGGGTTACTTATAGAAGATTCGCTAGGCTTTTATTATAAGCCCTCGCCCTAAAGGAATAGGATATATCCTTTTATCTAACGACTTAATAGGATTAGAAGGTATCTATATAGATACCTATATATATACCTAGTTATATAAACCCCTCTTGCTCGCTAAGCTAGAAGTAATTATTTAAGAGATTATAGAGAATAGCTAATAAGCTTATATTATATATCTAATAGGTGCTATAAGCTCTAATAAGAAGGATATAAAATCCTTAGGCAAAGATTCGCTAGATAATAAGTAGGAGAAGAAGATTCCTAGGGAACTTTAAGACTTTATTAATATTTTTAATAAGGAGAATACAAAGAAAGTTCTAAGGCTAAAGGGAGTAGTATACTATATTAAACTAAAACCTAGCAAGGAACCCCTATATAGACCTATATACCCTATATTAGCAGAGTAGTTATAAATACTCGCTAAGTATATTTAGAATATATAGGCAGCAGGCTATATATGCTGCTTAACTAGCTCTACGGGAGCACTAGTGCTATTCATACCTAAGAAGGATAGAAGCTTATAACTATATATAGACTATAGAAGATTAAATAAAATTATAATAAAGAATTATTATCTTTTGCTATTAATTAGCAAGCTTCTAGATAGACTTACTAGAGAAAAGTTTATTTCTAAGATTAACTTAAGCGAGGTATACTACTAAATTATTATTAATAAAGCAAGTAGGTAGAAAATAGCATTTAGAATGCAATATAGGTACTTTAAGTATACCGTGATACTATTTAGGCTTATAAATACCCTAGCAACCTTTTAAGCATATATTCACTAAATACTTACTAACTTTTTAGATACTTACTATATTATATACCTAGATAATATTCTAATCTACTTAGATATAAGGGAATAGTATACTAAGGACTTCTATACTATCCTATGCTACCTAAGGGCTGCTAAGCTATTTATAAAACTAAAGAAGTATAACTTCTACTAGATAGAAGTAGACTTTCTAGGGTTCTATATTACCTAAGATAGCATTAGGATAGACCGATAGAGTCTGAGTACTTACTAAATAGCTAGTGCTAAAGTCTTTTAGAGATATCTAAGTATTCCTTAGTTTCTATAACTTTTACTATAAGCTTATTATAAGATATCCTTATATTATAGCCCCTATAAATAATATATTTAAAGGAAGCTAGAATAGCACGAAGTCGGAAGCCTTTGCCTAGATAGGGGAGATATAGACTATATTTAAAATACTTTAGAGAGTATTTACTAAAGCCCTAATACTAAGATATTATAACCTAGCGTTAGAAACTAGGGTTAAGACTAATATATCTACTTAAGCAGCATCTAGTATGCTCTTATAGAATCATAGTATAGTTTAGCACCTAGTAGCCTTCTAGTTAAAGAAGCTCTTAGATATAGAGAAGCGCTAGGCTATAGGGCAATAGGAACTCCTTACTATTATAAAACGTTTTAATTACTAAGCATAATACCTATAAGGACTCCTTGAGAAATTCGTAGTATATATAGACTATATAGCGCTAAAAGGAGTGCTCGCTACGCTTATATAGGATATTTGCAGAAGACTCGTGCAATAGGTTTACTATCTATTAGTATTCAACTTTGAAATCTAATATAAATCGGGGGTTACTAATCCGGTAGATAGATTATTATAATGCCCTAACTATATAATAGAAGATGCTAAGGTAGATAATATACTTCCTACCCGTAGAAAGAAACTTAGGCTTATTAGCTAGCTTTTAGCAAATATTCGCTAGTATATTGCTAAGCTTAAAGGAACTATAGCTATTATAAGAACTTATACCTAAGCTATCTAGCGAAGCATATAAGAAACTTACTAGAAGGCTAGCTCTAAGGTTAAGGGATCCTCACCCTCAAGTTAGTACTACCCTATAATAAGTACTAATAAGCTACTATATATAAGTATATATATTAGCGCTATTACTTATATAAAAGCATATGCAGGTGCTATACTAACTGCTCTACGAGAGAATAGCAATAGGCTAGAGGACTTAGGGGGAGCTAGGGTTACTATACTAGAATAGTATATCTTATATACTATAATAAGGGAGCTTATTTAGGATAAAACAGCTTATATATAATAACTAGGCGCAGATCTCGAATAGATAGTTAGAGGATTATAGGCTAAAGACCCCTTTTATAGAGATATCATAGCTAAGGTTCGCTAGGGCGCTAGGGAATATTAAGGATACTAAGTTAATAAGAATAATATCCTTTGGTTTAGAAGAAGACTTATTATTATAGAAGAGGGATCCCTTTGCTATAAAATCCTAAAGAACTACTATAATACGCCTAGATTAGGGTATATAGGAGCAAATAAGATAGCCGAGCTAATCTTGCGAAAGTTTTATTAGCTATATTTAATAGAGGATATATAGCAATACGTTACTAAGTGCCTACGCTACTAAGGGGCGCGCATACTATAGCATAAGCTATATAAGCTACTATAAATACTAGAACTACTAGCATACATATTCTAATAGATTTCTTTCGACTTCTTAACTAGCTTACTAGAAAGTTATTAAGATAATAGAATTACTTATAATATAATCCTAGTAATTATATATTAGATAACTAAAGTAGCACGGTTCTTAGTAATAACTAAGTAACTAGATGCTATAGGTTTAGCGAGGATCTTATATTAAGAGATCGAGTACTAATATAGCACGCCTAAGGCTATTATTAGTAAGTAAGATAAACTAATTACTAGCTAGTTCTAGCGAGACTACACTAAGGCCTGAGATATAGAAGGGTATATCTCTATTGCATAGTATCTATAGATAGATAGCTAGACTAAAAGAATATACTAAACCTTAACTATATATCTTATAAAGTTTAGCAAAGGCTTATATAACTAATAGGTAATATAATTAGTTAAAGCTAAATTTTTATATAATAATAATAAATATGCTACTATTAGTATATCCCTATTTAAGGCCCTTATGGGATATTACCCTCGAATAGTTAACTACTACTTGCTAAACGTGAAGATTAGGACCTAAGGGGTTAATAAAAGGCTTAAGAAACTAATAGAGGTTTGCTAAAGAATAGCTAAGACCTAGTAATATATAACTAAGATATAAGCTAAGAATGCGAATACTAGAAGAAAAGTATAATTATATAACGTTAGAGATATTATAGGACTCTTAATAAAGAACTTCCGTTTTGCAAAGAGTTAGTAAAAGCTCGCTTTAAGACTTATTCCTATGCTAGTTATAGAAGTTATAAGCTCTAATACCTATAGAGTATAACTTCTAGAGAAGTATAGCAGAGCGTATAATATCTTCTCTATTGCTCTATTTAAGCTATAATATAGCTAAAAGCTTGCTAAGGGGTAGCTCCTAGACCTTAAAGAAAACCCTAAGGAATAGGAGGTTAAGGATATTATATTATAGAGGGAAGCGCTAATAGGCCCCCTATATTTAGTTAAGTAGAAAGGCTAGCTAGTAGAGTATAATACCTAGGAGCCTGAAGAATACTTAGCGAATACTTTGCAAATCCTCGCTAGATTTAAGAAATAGTAGCGCAAGTTATATTATAAATAGGATAATAAGTAGTATAAATTAATAAGAAAAGTTAATTAATTATAAGATAGCTAAAATACTAAGAGAAGACCCCCCTTCTATAAAAGCAATATAAACCCTATAGGTATCTAACCTTATATTACTATAGAAGTCTACTATACCTTTATCGAAGTTTTACTAGTACTACTACTTATCGTCGTTATTATTACCCTCGTTATTATTATTATTATCCTCGCTCTCCTCCTCCGAGCTATCGCTAGTAGTATTGCTATTATTACCCTAACTATTGCTCTCTATAGTATTATTAGAGTTGCTATCCTCTGCAGCTAAGGACTTATCCTCCTCCTTACTACGAACCTAGTACTACTAAGCTATTGCTAAGTTATTACTAACCTTTTTATAAGAATTAGGTCGAGGCGCGGGGCTATTACTAATAACCTTGAAAATAGCAATAGGAGCTAAGTAATAAGTATTATAAAGTATATAGGAACCTTGGACCTTTAAAAGCTCTTATAAAAGAAGCGCGGATATATAGGTATTACTCTTTAAAAGCTATATTATTAGGATATTAGCAAGCTTATTAAGAAAGGTAGCCTACTTAAAGATATAAGTCTTATTATATAAGTAAGTAGGGAGAGTATTATTGAGCTATATTATAGTCTCTTTAACTAAAACCTTATCCTTAGCCTAATATACTGCTTATAAATATATATTAGATTAATAAAAGGGTAAGACTAATTATAAGGTAAAACCTACCTTAAGCGAAACCTATAGATATACCTAGGTATACGAAGCTATACTCTCCTCGATACCTATAGTAAGGAGTTAGTTCTTATAGTTCTTAGAACTAGGCTTAAGACTAGCGGGGTTTACTAACTAGTTATAGAGGTATTAAAGAAGCTCCTGCCCCTCCTCTATAGCTACGAAGATATAGAAGATCTCGCGCTACTAATACTAGCTAGTAATAATTATATAGATATAATACTTAACTTAGTTCTAATAGAAATAAGTAGTCCTAATAAGATAAATAGGAATCTAGAAATAGGAAGAGTTAGCCTATACCTTCCCTAAATAATTACTAAACTCACCCTATAGCATTTAATAATATAAACTTAGTATAACTTATATATATAATTACTATTATATCGATAGGCGTAGACGACCTAGGCATTCTTAGCGAGCTATAGCACTCAGCTAACGCAGGGTTTGCTACTACCTGCCTAGTTATGCTAATAGTTACTATTACTAAGTTTAGGCTTAGTAGGGCTATACTTAGGGAGGAGTTAGCTAATAAGGCTCTTAGCGCTTATAATATTTAAGGAAGTATTAAAAGATAAGAAGGGTCTATAAAGGCTCGATAAAGGGCTTGGATAATATAAAAATAGTTATTAAATAATATAGTATAATAAGGAGGGAAAAGAACTAACCCTAGGGCGGGAAAAAGCTATTATTTTATAGATAGCTAAAGAGACCTTACTAAACTATTACGAAGGTAGATATAACTTCAGATAGCAAAGAATAGCAATTACTTATTATAATAGGTACTACTTACTAGGAGGTAGATATAGTAAATTAATAGTAATAATTACTATCCGACCTACTTAATAGCTTTATAATATACCTATTTAGAAGGGGGATAATAGGCTAAAAAACGAAGTTATTATAAGGGTATAATATAAGAAAGTGCTCGCTAGATAAAGGGCGACAAGCGGGAGAATAAAAAACGAAGTTACTATAAGGATAACTACTCTCTTTTAAAAGGAAATAATAAGATCCCTTTAAAATAGCCTAGATAGAGAGTATAAAAGGGCTTAAAAGGAGAGGAACTATAAGGAACGGGATTATAGGCTTAGCTATTATATCTATAACTCCAAGGGCCCTACTATCTTTTAGCGAATACTTAGCAGATAGTTACTACGCTAGATAATAGTAGTAATAAGTAAAGGACCAGGACCTACCCTAGATAGCTAAGAAGGATAATAATAGAGGGCTGACTTATAATACCCGATCTTATAGTAGGGATTATTATAATTAGAAAGGGGATAATTATAAGGGAGTAGATACCTAGACTAGAGAAGCTAGAGATACCTCAGCTAGTATAAGCTAAAGGGATAGAGAGGCCTATAGGTCTAGGGTATAGAACCCTTATAGCGAAGACCTAGCGAATACTCGCTAAAGGCTAGAAATAAAGGATCTTAGAAGAAGTAAGCAAAAGTAGTATAATAATACTAATCCTACCTTTTAGGTGCTTCTGCTATTAGTTTGACCTGACCGTGGCTTTTAGCCCCTCGATACCTTTACAGTAATATAGAGTAATATTAGGGAGCAAGCTAATAGGAACTTCTTGCTTGTAAAGAGTATGGCTAAAGGCCTAAACCAGGAAAGGCTAGAATATTGAAATATAGATATCCGTTATTATATTAGACTATTGCTTAACCTTCTAAGTTTTCCGCTTGCAGAGTTTTCTCTAAGGTATATTTATTCGCCCCTGACTTGCTAATGTTTTGCTAATAGCGTAGGTCTATATCCTATACCTGCTATTAATTCTTATAATTGCCCCCCCTTCTAAAGCTTTAGTCCCTAAGGCATACTAGTGGGGTAATATAGCTCTATATTGCTAACTATAGGGCGATAGTTTGGTATCTTTATTATATTATTTGCTATTAATCCTTCTTCCGCTAGATTTAGGCTGCTATAGCGAATAATATATTTTGCTTTCTAGTGCTTTATATATTTTTGAATTTCAAGTATTGCTATTATTTTTTAATTAGTTGCTAATAGTTATATAACCGTTTAGTAGTATATAGTTAGTGATTATTTAGCCTTATTGCTTAGCGATGCTAATTATAAAAAGGCATCTCCTTTTCGAGGTCTCCGACCTAGCTGAATTGTTTCCCCTTTAGCATCCTTTTTTCAACTTAGCAGCCTCTATTATCTTCTTTATTATCTATTTAGCAAGCTTTCACTGCGATTATTAATTTTCCTTCTATTTCCTTTTCTAGTTTATTTCTTTCCCTATCGTCTTACTAATTATTCTCTACTATATCTTATTTTGCGCATATAGGTGCGATACTTGCTAAGTATCTATATAATCCTGAAATCCTCTCTAGTAACCTCACTAGCAATGCTAATAGTAGGTATCCTTATCTTAGCTATCTCTATAAGATATATTAAGACGTTGTTAACCTTCGCTATATATATAGCAAGCATGCGTAGAAGTATATCTATTATAACTTCGATAAGAAGAAGTGCGCTGCTATAAGTCTCTGCCTATTCGCTGCTAGGTTGCTATATACTAATGCCTAGTAGGTCCCCTAGGCGCTTTCGGGCGTAGCTTAGATAACTTAGAATATATTTTACTAGATCTAAATTTAAGAGCGTAAAGGTATCCTAACCCCTTTTTATTAATATTATATACTCGCTTCTCTTAGTAACTATTTAGCAGCGTAGAAGCATATTGCTAAACTTATTAATAATCCTCCTACTAGTAGTAGTAGTTATAATATAGAGCAGCTCTAGCTCTAGGAGCTTGCTTCTATTTATAAGTATCTTATCCTTAACGTCTTAGTTTATATAGGCTATTATTCGCTGCTCCCTTGCTAATTATATCCTGCTAATACTTAGTTCTAGGTTAGTACCCTTTTTATAATAGCATCGATATGCTTTAGCGCCTGAATGCTACCTAGCTACTATATATTTATAATAATAGTCCTGCTATATACCTCTATAATAAGATCGATTATCTAGTTAATAACCCTTTAACGAAGCTAGTTCCTAAGCGCTCTCGTGAGTATAATATTAACTCCTTTCCTAAGTTTAGTAAGTCGCTTTAAGATAACCTCCTTAATTATACCTCTAATAATATTCCCTCCTGCTTTATTGCTATTACTAGTGCTCGCTCTATCTCCTGCGCCTTAAACTTCTATACTCCTACTAAATATAGCTAAGAGGATAGCAACGATTTAGCGAAAAGGGCTAGAAGGGCTAAGAAGACTAAGGTTATTATTACTATATCTAATAATAGCTCTAGTGATAAGTTAGGTAGCGAGGTAGGTAGTAGCTCTAGTAGCGAGTCGGGTAGTAACTTAGGTAGTAAGTCTAGTAGTGAGTTAGTAGGTAGTCGGTCTATAGGCGATAATAATAGGGATGCTAGTAATAGAAGTAATACTAGCTTAGCAACTAGTTGCTATAGTACTAGTTGTGGTTATAGTAGTCGGGTGCTCGCGCCTATAGCTATGGTTAGAAGTGAATAACTACTTAGATAGTTAGCTCACTCCTTTTTTCTTATAGGATAATACCCCTCTTTTCGCTATAGTATTAGTAATAATTTGCTACTTAATATAATTAATGTTCTACTTCTTAATTTAGCTTCTATTCTATAGTCTCGTGATTTATAATTAGCAACTTATTACTATAACTTCGCAACTAGTTATCCTACTTCTTATAAGACCTCTTATACTATCTATTGAACTTATGAATAGCCTCTTGTGCATTCGCTAAGTTCTCTATAGGCTCCTATATATTATATTCTATAAGCTATCCTACCTACTTAACCAGATACTGCGCATTATTACTAATATCTTACTATATAATAATCTCTTCTACCTTCTATTCCTCTAGCTTATCCTCGAGCTCTAGGTATATAGGCGAACCTTTACTACCTGCTTAGTAGTTATCCTATAGTTCTAATAAGGTAATAGAAAATATATTATATATCTATTAGTACTATAGTAGTAGATAGCCCTATATACTTACGTGCTAACTAGTTCTGCAATAGCTACCTATATAAACCTAGGTGCTAGTTTCTTATTCTTAAACTAGAAGTTCTTTATTAATAGCCTAATAACTTATCCCTAATAATAGGTCTAGTCTTTGTGCTTCGTGTTATAATACTTAGCTTGCGCCTTAGTAGCCTTCTGCTACTATTCCTAGGCCCTCTTATAGAGTCTTGAAATATATTTAATTCGCTCCCTTATGTACTATACTATAACCCTATTCGCAGGAGCTATATATTCTATGCAACGCGGGTAGTAAATATATAGGGCCTCTATTAGCAAGTAGCCAGTAGTACTATAGCCGCTCCTAAATCTAGATCTAGTAGAATATATTCTAGGTTATTTAAGCAGCGCCCTAAAGTTCCTAGGGAACCTACTAGGTATTAGTATATAGTAACTAGGTAGTAAATTAGTAGAGACTTATAGTAGCATATTTCTTCTTATTAAAGTTGTAGTAGACGCACTTCTATATATAGTTACTATATATATAGTAAGGGTTAATAATATCCTAATATATCTTATAAAGATAGCTAAGGTAAGGATAGCTATTATTAGTATTACTAGTAAGGTTACTAGAGAGGATCTCAGGATTATAGAGGTATTCTATAAGTACTATGCCTATATGCATAATATAGGATATTATAGGGAGCTATTAGCAAAAGGCTAGAGAAGCAGATAAGTAAGACGAGGAGAAAAGAAAAAAGGAGAAATTAGATAATTATAGCGAAAGTTTGCAAAATAGGCGCTAGAAAGATAGAGGCTACTAGGTTAAAAAAAGGGTTATAAAGAGGAGAAATTTTAACTAGGTTAGAGACCTCGAAAAGAAGAGGCCCTTTTATACTTAATATCGCTAGGTAATAAGGATAAATAATTACTAGCTATATACTACTAAATAGTTATATAAATATTACCAACTAATTAAAAAATAATGGTAATACTTAAAATTTAAAAATATATAACGCGCTAGAAAATAAAATATAGTATTTGCTATAGTAGCCTAAATCTAGCGTGGGAAGGAGTGATAGCAAATAATAGAATAAAGGCGCTAAACTACTACCCTATAGTTAGTAATATAGAGCTATATTACCATATTAGTACGCCTTAGGGACTAAGGCTTTAGAAGGGGGGGCAATTATAAGGAATAATAGCAGGTATAAGATATAAAGCTATGCTATTAGTAAAACCTTAGTAAATTGGGGCGGATAAATATATCTTAGAGAAAACTCTATAAGCTATAGACTTAGAAGGTTAAGTAATAGTTTAATATAATAACAGATACCTACGTTTCAACATTCTATCCTTTCCTGGTTTAGGCCTATATCCATACTCTTACATTCTTTTTCTTATACAATTTCTAAATACCTACTTACTTACTTCTTTAAAAAGGGGACTTTTTAAAAAGGATCATTTATTTCCCTAAAGAGGTGACTTAAAAAGGGATTACTTAGAGGACTTTCTTAAGGAGAGGACCTTCTTAATAAGAGAATTACTTAGAGAGAAGGGTTAAAAAGAGGAAAATTTAAAAAAGAGAAAAGTTTAAAAAGTTACTTAATAAACTTCTCTAAAAAGTAGATCTTCTTAATAAAGAGATTATTTAAAAGAGGGGTGTAAAATACTTACTTAGAAGAGGGATTTAAAATACTTATTTACTTATTAGATCTTATTAATTCTAAAGAGGGTATGTTCTAAAGAGGGGATTATTAATTACCTATTATTTAGAATAGATATTCTTAGATAGATCTAAAGTAGTAGAGGTAATAGATTTAGAAGGAGATAAGAAGGGGAAAATTAAAGAAAACATTAAGGTCTTCATAATATAATTAACTAAATATACTTAACTAATCTAAGTAGTTTCTAATAAAAACTTAATATATACTTTTTTATTTTAAAATAATAAGCGCTACTAGTATAAGCTAATTAAGATAGATTTACTAGACCTTTACTATTAGTAGAGTAGCTACTACTAAAGGCTTTTTAATATTTATCATAACTTAGATATAATATATAGAATATAAATAGGATAAAGTTAAGAAGTTAAGAAGTTAAGGTTATAAAGTTATAAAGTTATAAGTATTAAAGTTATAAGAGGAGGAAGGTAGTAGAGGGGTTATTTAGATAAAAAGAGTGGGGGGGAGTAATAGCCTAATGTTAGAAGGTTAACTTTTAATAATTATAAATAAACCTAATTCAGTAGTCATTATAAAAGTCAAAGCTATAATCCCTCTAAAACTATCTTATATAAGTAGTTAGGGCTTACTATATTTAAAAGTTATCAAATCTAAAGCTATAGATAACTTTATAATAATATAGATATTATATTAATAGCATAGTTAAGGTGGGTAGTTAAGATTAAAGTAATTTACTTTAGTAAGTAGTAAGGGCTTATTACTACTCTCTTATAATAAGTAATTAGGGCTTATTATTATTATCTTAAGTTATTACTATTAGTAATATAAATAGAGGGTTAGAAGTAATAGATTTAAGTGTTAAAGAGGGGGTTAAAAGAGGGAGAAGTAGCGAGGTTAATATTAATATTAAAAGGTATTAAATAATACTAAATATATTAAATTGTGAGGGGCTAGCCCGGGTTTGTTCAACTTAGGGGTGCCTTAATTATAGTAATCTAAGCTAAGGAAGGGAAGTTTTCTAGGAAGTTCCCCGTGCAATAGAAAAGCAGATATAGGGCAAACGTTAAGCGAGAGTAGTTATTAAGGGTAGAATTCTTAGGGTCT
>JAOQIF010000099.1:51607-135314 GCA_026260285.1 Colletotrichum sansevieriae
GCATAGCCCGTAATATATACCCCCCCCCCCCCCCCTTCCTCCTAGCCCTTATATAAGTTATATGTTTAAGCATAGGCTAAGGGCTAGTCTAAAGCGATATTAATCTAGGCTACTAGCTGCTCTACTCCCTATAAGCAAATAATTATAATAATATGATTTTTTATACCCCTAGTTTGCTTCGTCTTTTTTCCTCCTTCTATTAACCTATACTAGCGTGAGTTAACTAATTAATTATAATATTATTTTAGCTAATAAGTCGTTATTTTAGTAGCATTTTTAGCATGCTCTCGGTCTATATTAGTATAAGTTTATTATATCTAAACCCCTATTAATTACTAACTCGTGCAGATCTAATTAATCTAATTTCCCTCGCTTCTATAATAGCGCCCCTTATAAGTTGCTACTTACTCTTTCCCTATAGTTTTACTATAATTAACCCTATATAGCCCCTCCCTAACTCCAATAAGGAGATAGAATCTCCTCCTCCTATTAAGGGCCCGCCCTCTAACCGCTTTACCTCTACTAGCCTCTCTAATTATAAGGAGACTGCTCCTAATAACTTCGATCTTATAAATAATCCCCTCTACGCCCTAGCTAGCTAGGAGCTATATAAATACCTTAACTACCCCCTTCTAATATATCTTATTACCCGGGAGCCCCTTATAGTATATTATCTTCTACTTATTTAATATTCCTCTAACGTTCTACTAAGATCCCTACCTATACTAGCTCGTCTTTAGTAATATCCCCTAGGATAAGACCTAGGGACCTCTTTACGAGGTCCCTTGCCTAAAGTATATATCTGCTATAGCTAAGGCTAAGACGCCTAGTAATATTATAGCTTATTATAATATTATTAAGCGAGATATGCTATCCTATTACCTTTTAACTATTATAAGACTACCTATATTATAAGTAATATTATCTATTATATCTACTATTCTAACGAGGCTATTAAGTCTGCTTATATTAATATAGAAATTGCTTCTCTACTATTCTTTCTCTATAGAGCTAATATTCTATTAGAGTAACCTTAGTATAATTTGCTATTAGGAGGAGTTTGCTTCTCTTAGCTAGGATTGCTTTACTTGCTATAGCCTCGATAAGAGGACCTTAGTAAGACTCTGCTATTCCTATATTTCAGGGTTATTACTAATAGTTTTAGCTCTTTATATAGATCGAGGCTCGTATAGAGCTCCTTTGCACTACTTCTATTTAGAACTACGAGGTCTATACCTATGCTATTATAAAATATACTATTAAAACTATTATTAAGTTAGATACCTCCCCTATACCCTCTGCTAGTTCCCTAGCTGCTCCTATCCTTAGTATTTTTATTATTATTATTACTTTACTTTCCCTCTTAGTTAAGCCTAATAAGATATAGCTATACTACCTCGCCTAGGCTTACCTAGATATAGCTAAGGTTCTTTATCAGGTTTATCTTATTCCTGCCTTTCTCCTATTCCTAATAATCTAACCCCTTTTCTTAGCTTGCTAATATTATTACTATAACTTATAAAGAGTAGGAGGAGTAAGGGGTTATCTTCCTAGGTCTATAGTTTCTATTTACTTATTATTCGCTTGCTTTCCCCTTACTTAGGGCCTATTTAGGTCCTATTTTGCCTCTTTATAGCCTTAAGCTATCGTAAAATCTCCTATTTCTATCTACTCCTCTAATTATAAATTACCTAGCTGCTATCCCTCTATCCTACCCCTATTTATTAACTACTATCTAGCTTATAGCATAGTATACTAGGGGTTGCTATTATTCTTATCTATTAGGCTATACTTTTCTTTATACTTATCTACTACCTAGTTATCTTAGAGCGATTATAGGGGCTCCTAGGTAAGCTAACTATATCCTATCTATTTAACTAATAACTTATAATACCTACCCCTACTTACGCGCTTCTAGCGCGTAGCTAGAATAGACTCGACTTCCTATTTATGCTCTCTATCTTTAAAAATCAGGAGTAGTTAGGGATTATTAACTTCTTAGCTTAGGAGGGGGTTATTCGCAGCATTATATAGCAAGCTAATAAAAGTTAGTTATAGACCTTACCTAGAACGTTTAACTCTATTATAGTTAGTAAGATTACCCTAGTTACTTTATACTTTAGGTATAGCTAATCTAACTTCTTATAGGGTCTCTCTATATAGAAGTTAGCTAGTAATAGCTTGACCTTATTACCTACTTCGTAGCATTTTGCTAGTATCCTTTTACTATTTGCTAATTATTCTATAGTCTATTAGGCTATAGCAATAGCTACTTAGGCTAACTCTATAGTTAACTTCAGTTTACTAATAAACTTATTAGCAGCTGACTTACATAAGGTCGATAGCTCTAGCGCGGGCTATACTACTAGTACTAGGTTAATATAGTATCTATAGGTAAAGAAGAATAGGCTTACTCTTATTATAGCTATATCGTAGCTATTAATTACTAGTTAAATAGAGGGTAAGTAAACCTCCTAGTTATCCTAGGCGAAGTTAACTATTATCTATAGGACTGCTTATATCTCTTAATTAAAATATTCTATTACTCTATCTATCTATAGGTAAAAGGCGGTGCTTAAATATTATTTGATCTTTATAAGCGCGTAGAACTATCGCTAGAACTAACTTATCTAGTTACTACCCCTATTGCTAACAATCGACTTTAGTATACTATAGAATTAGTAGTAGTAGTTTATAAAGCGTTCTATATATATTTCTATATCTATTAAAAGCATCCCTTCTAGGGTTATTATCTTAGAGAGCCTATCGACTATTACCTAGAGGTATCTCAACCCTATTTTCACTATATATAGGAGGTCTATAATGAAATCTATAGTAAGATCGTAATATAGCTATTCCGCTACTAGTAAGGGTTAAAGAAGCCTGCGTTTCGCTTATTGCTAAATCGTTCTACGCCTATAGCTATCGCAGTTTCTTATAAACTAGCGGACTATAGAGGACTGCCCTAGCTAGAAGTATTACTAGGCTAGTATAGCTAGGGTATTAGTCTAATTAGAGTAGGTTATTATTACTAAGTTATAGCACTTCTGGATTAACTATATTCGAAGCATATTCTGAGGGTAGTTTTTATCTATTAATCCTAGTATCTAGATCTAGTTTCTAAATATTAATTAGCTAAGGGTATTAATACTATACTTAGTAATCTATAGTTTTAGGCCTAGCTAGGGAGGGAAGCTTCGGTCGCCCCTTTTTACTATAGAATAAGCCCCTTAATACTAGTTATCTTCTACTCAAGCTTCGTTCTATATATATTAAAGGGCTAGATCCTCGAATACTATTATAACAAAGGCTTTAATTATTACTATCCTCTTTACCTTACCTAGGGCGAAGTTAGGGATTATCTATATTACTCTCCCTTTCTCTTATTTATCCTCCTATCCTTTTAGGGCGTCCTATTTATAGCATAAGAGTATACTAGGTATAGCTACTAGGCGATTAGGTTAAATTTCTAAGTAGAAATTATACCTTAATAACTACTCTGCCTAGCGACTTTAGCGTTCTATTAAACGTTACTTTCGCATAAAGTATTCGAGGCCCTTATAGTTAGTAAGGACCTTAAACCTAGGGTAGCTTCTTAGCTTAGTATCCTATGCGTTTAAATAAGCGATTACTACTAATAGCTCCTTATTATAGATTAGGTTAGTTATATTAAGTAGGGGTTAGCCTCTGCGAGTAGAAAGCAATAGGATAGCGCTATCCTTATATATCTTCTTAAGTTAGCACCCCCCCTAAAGCGAACCCTGAGTAATCCGTTTTAATAGTTATTAGGGCTTATAGGTCGAAATATCATAGTATTAATATAGTTTAGAAGCAGCGTTTAAGCGCCTAGAACGCGTCTTCTTATTCCTTACTCTAGATAAATAGCGCTCCTTTCTTTATTAGGAGGGTAAGGGGCTCTATAACCCCTAAGTACTTTAATATAAATATTTAGTAATAGTTAGCAAACCCTAGGAAACTTTATAATCCTTTTACTAAAGTAAGCGCTTCCTATTTAATAATTACCTATACTTTCTCTATATTATAAGTAATCCCCTCGCTTACTTTTAGAATAAATCCTATATACTTTACTATTTTTATAGAGAACTCGCACTTTATTAGGTTAAGGTTAAGACTAGCTTCTTAGAGGGCTTAGAGAACCTTATGCACCTTCTGCTTATAGTCTGCTCGGGAGCTGCTGCTATAAACTAATATATTATTAATATATACTATTATAAAGTCGTTAAGGAACTCCTAGAGCGTGCTATTAATATATTATTAGAACGTTATAGGGGCTCCGCTTAATCCGAATAGATAGACTAGCTACTTAAAGAGCTTATATTATATATAAAAGGTAGTCTTTTCCTAATACCCTTCTGCTATATAAATCTTATAGAAGGCTATTATTATATCTAGTTTAGTATATTACTTCGCTAAACTAACCCTCTAGAGGGTCTCTTAGATTAGGGGTAGGGGGTAGTAGTCTTGCTTTATAATTATATTTAATACTTAGTAGTTATAATAGAACTACAATCCTCTGCTAGGCTTCTTAATTAAAAGTATAAGCATGCTAGCTAGAGACTTGCTTATTTAAATAAAGCCCTTATTAAGCAGGTTTATAAATATCTTTTTTAATACTAATAACTCTTCTCTTAATATGCTATAGAGGGGTCCCTAGGGCAAGGGCGCCTCTTAGCTAGAGGTATTGCACTCGAAGTAGATTTTATAATCTATACTAGGATAACTTAGGGATAGGGGGTATAACTTAGCTAGCTTAAAAAGCTCTATAAATTTATTATAAATATATTATAATAGCTTCTCTAAATAGTCTTCTAGTTTCTTTACCTCGAGCTTTTTTTTAATATCCCTTAGGCTTACTACCTATATTCCCGCTTCTAACCTAGATAGCTAACTCTTACTAACCTTCTAATAAATCGCTATAAATAAGGCAGCATTAAGTTAGCAGGCTTCCTAGATCTCCCTCACTCTCTAGGGTTCTTCCTATCCTTAAAGGGTAATAATAACCCCTGCTTTCCTATAGTATACCCGCTTCTCTATTATATTATAAATAATATAGTTTTATTCTATCTATAGCTTTCCTAAGAAGAGGTTAATTTCTAGTCCTTTTACTATATAAGCGAAGAGTTACTATACGTAGCCTCTAATCTCGAGGTATAATATACCTACGCCTTTTGCTATAGCTTGAGCTAAGTTATTAGCAAAGCTTTGTAATTACTATGCTTAATAGTTAATATATAGTAAACGGAGGTAGCAAGCATACGAATAGTCTACTATTATATAGATATCATATCTATAGTCTATTAAAGCATTAATAGGAGTACTTTTATTAACTCTAACTACTAATATTATAAAAAGCCTGCTTATATTATATTCTAACTAGAACTATTCCTAACTATCCTGCTCTTCTTCTATTATCCCTAATACTTGATTTCACACTAGGGTTATTTATTTCCCAAGTTAGAAGGGTCTTCTTCGCCTTTAACCTCTCCTAAGTCTAAATATATTATTTCCTCGATAGTTATTACTACTCTAGGACTATCCTTCGACTTCTTAGCCTTCTAATAATCCCTTTATAAGTAACTAATCTAGTTATACTTAAAATAATAGCGCGTTTCTTTACTAGGACCTTCGCTTATACCCTCGTATAAGGTATATACTAACCTTATTATCCTAGTATCCCTATTTATATCTACTCTAGTAAGTATACTCTCGATCCGAAAGTTATAAGCTAGCGCGAAGCATTAGGAGTATAATATAATCCCTCTAGCTTCTATGCGATATCTTATATAAAGCTAATATATTTAGTATACTTATAGGGGGTTAAGTAATTAATTAGATAGTTAAGGAGCTTATAAGATAGTACCCTATATAGGTAGTTAATCTAGATACTATCTAGCTATATTATACTACCTGCTTCTATAATAGCGCATTCGAAGCGGGGTAGGAATAAGGCAAAGGCTTCGTTATACTTTATTTAAAGCTCTGAGAGTCTTCTAAGAGCCTTATTTATAATATTAGGGTTACTATAGGTATAGTCTAGGTATACTAAGAAGGCGTCTAGCTCGAATAAGCTATTACTACCCCTTAAGCTATAGAAAGCTATAACTACTAGCTATACTTTAGGTTCTAGGTAGGAGTTAATAAGATATTAAGCCTCCTAATTACTTAGGTAGAAGTCCTAGTCTATCCTGACTTTATTATATATCTATTATGCCTATATAGTATACTTATTATAGTTTCCTCTAAACTTAGGGGGGTTAGGGAGGGGTTTTAATTGCTAAGTGCTGCCTGCTTCCTAGGTGGTCTCTAGCTATAAAGTTAGTATTAGTAATACCAGGGCGTAGCTACCTGCTATATCTCGCTAGGGCTCTATAGTCAGCTCGTTATTAGGCTGCTATATAATTATTAGGCTATCGAGTTAATTACTAAGCTTATTAAATACTATATAAATTACTTCGAATACTTCTATACTTATTAGTAGTACTTCTAGACTAGCTACTATAGGTATAGCAGGTTCTATTTTCTACTTACTATCTATTATGCTATATAACTAGCGAGACAAGCATAGAGAGAGATAGCTTAGATATATAAGGGGCTAGCCTGGGTTTATTTAACTTAGGGGTGCCTTAATTATAGTAATCTAAGCTAAAGAAGGGAAGTTTTCTAGGAAGTTCCCTATATAATAGAAAAGCGGATATAAGGCGAATATTAAGCGAGAGCGGTCGTCAAGGGCAGAATTCTTAGGGTCTGCAGCACCGCCCAGACGCTAGCAGTAGCGTAGCCCGTAACATAAATTTACTAAAAGGACTTATAGGAGTTAAAATTAATAAAAATATGTAGCTAATATAAAGTAGAAAGAGGGGAAGTTAATAGAGGGCTCTAAATAACTATAATATTAATAAGAAGTAGCGTAGTTAGTAGGTATAGGATATAGTATTTATAGTAATTATAAGAGTAGTAGAAAGTACTAAAAGAGAGTAAAAGTAAGGGGTACTAAAGAGGGTAAAAATAAGGGGAAAGTAATAACTTAGCTAGTATAAAATAAACTATAAACTATTAATTATTAGTATTAAGGTTATAATAGGATAGACTATAGTTATTATTAATAATAAGGGATCTAAAACTTCGCTTATAGTATTAGTAATAACTTTAGAGGTAATAAGTTAGAAGTAGAGGCTAAATTATTACTAATTAAACCTAAAATTTCTATTAATATAATAATTATATATAAGAGGAGGCTCAGGATTATTAAGTAATAGATATTACGTCTTTAGTATATTAATCCTTATTAATCTATAGTTATAATATAATAGTAAGGTTAAGTACTAATTAGTATTAGTTTTATAAATATTAGTATATAAAGAGAGCGAGGGTAAGTGTAATATTAAGTCTTAAATTAATAATAATATTAAGTTAGGTTAGAAGGTAGCTAGTAACGTAGGAATAATGTAGGAAGCCCGATGAGGTAGGTTATATAATAGGTTATATAACTACTCGCTAGGTTCTAGTTATTCTAACCCGGGCCATGGATCCGAAGTCGGATCTAGCCTACCGGGCGAGTAGGAGTCTCCTACCTACTGCGTAGGGAGGCGAATATTCCCATAGGATATTTATAATATTAAATAGTTAATTAATAATTAGCTTTAAAGTTAGACTTCAAGAGTAGCTAGTAAGGTAGGAATAATATAGAGAGCTAATAAGGTAGGTTATATAAGGGGTTATATAACTACCTGCTATATCTAGTTATTTAGACCGGGCTATAGATCTAAACCTAGATCTAGACTACTAGGCGAGTGGGAGTCCCGCCTACTAGGTAGGTAGGCGAATATTCCCATAGCATATATTTCGAGAAGAGACAAAGGAAAGGCGAACGAGTTCAAGAGTTTGGGTGTTAGGCTCCTAGCGTTGAAACACCCGCGGAATACAAGTTGTTGAATTTACTATCGACCTGCTTGCAACTATCACGAGCGAAATATTCACGTAGCCTTCCGTTAGCTACAACGGTTGTGTCAAGGTTCTATTGTTCAGCTCGACTTCTGCTAGACTTATTATGAATTATACCATCCATCCACAGCTGCAACATCTGACAGCTATCCTATTCCGCCAAGTCCAGTGCCGCTTCCGAATATTCGTCAAGTAATGAGTGCGTTCGGATCAAGCCTTCTCTCGACAATCCCAGTCAGAATACGACTCCAAAGGAGTGAACATTGATCACCCAGTTGTCAACGTTTACTCGAGCTTGGCCTTGAGCCATTCGGCTACGCGCTTGTAGGTGCCATAGGTCGCGTACGCGCCATAGCCCGGTGGCGGAGGGGTAGGGGTAGGAGTAGGTTGCCCGTATTGACCGTAGCTAGCGTACTGCTTGTAGTTGTAGTCTCCGTAGTTGGTGTAGGCACCCACGTCGGCAGGTGTCGCCGCGTCGGCAGGGACACCTGTAGGAGGAGGCTTCACATCGTCTGGAACGGGAGCAGAGAGAACGGCCGAGGCGGCGGTGATCATGAGAACAGCGTTGAACTTCATTTTGCTGGATTCTGAGAAGACTTGGAATAAGTTTGAGGTGGCGAGAGTAGGCTGGGTTCTTGACGACTGACTGTCTGAAAAAGCTAGATGATGATGATGTTGATGATAGGAGGATGAGATCAACGGGCGGAGAGGAGGTTCTTATGGAAAATTCGATACAAGTAAGGCATCATCAACTAGCACATGATGCCCCATGTACGATGAGCTCGGAAACTCTAAAACTCGCTTGAACAGATATCTTCCGCGGGCCTTGAGGGGAACATGGAATGTTCCTCAGAGGCTGACCCAAGACTGGCAAACGTCGTTGCTGGTCCAGGGTCTGCAGGCTAAAGCGGAACGGTGCCGGGCGATGTCACGAGAAGCTAGGCCCGGCAAAGGTGAGGACGAAGACATGTCTGCTGAAAACGACAGGGAGGACGCCGTGACTACTTGCAGGGGAGCAAAGAAGAAGTCGCTTGGGACATCGCCATCGTGATCTTTCGATGCCTGTGCGATGGTGTTGAAGCTGCAGACTTGAAGGTGACATAGGCCCGAACTTTCGCAGCAGGTGCCAGCCGGTCAGGAAGAAGCACTCTCGAGGGGGTTCCCTGCGACTGTCGGATCTAGACCGGATCTAGACCAACGGAGTTCGCGTCTTTGGATGCGTTGATTTGTACCACAGTATATTGGCGTCTCGTTGGCGGGTAACAGGTTGGATTCCACGGAGTCTCCAGCCACAAAATCCTATTTGAGACCCAGCCACAATGTATCGGTGACCGACACCTGGTGTTGCAAAAGGTCGGACAGATGGTACCGTCTCTACGGCTACGGAATGAATCTACCTGCCTCGTGTACAAGTGCAGGACATCGTCGGACCTGCTCAAATGAGGCACGATTGCTAATTATGGAATGACTCCTATCAAGCCGAGATGAGGAGGTTGCTCGGCCGGGAGCTTCCCGACCCCCGCCCAATCCTTCCTTGTAGGGGAAGATCAGCCCTACTAACGCTGAATCGGGTACGGCAACGAGCTGACGGCATTGGCGTCACCTCCCCGCCCCAGATCCCTCCACACATGCAAGTCTTTCCCTCGATTAGTGTTAAGTCCGCCGAAGCTTGAACCCGGAAGACCTGGGACAGCTGCATGCCTGACATCTCCGAATGTCGGCGGTGAAGAAACAGCTTCTTCTGCATGTCTCTGCATCCCGCATCTTCACCATCGACGGGCCTCGTGGAGATCGACGTATTTTGGGTTTCTCAACGCAGGGATTCGCAACATGTCGAGACCGTCTGCATTTTCGGAGCTTCCTGGTAACGGCTTCTGCTTGTCTTACTCGTGAGGCAGCCGGAAGGCTCGGATTCAACGAACAGCGAGCGGGAGGATGGCAGCGGCAACGACGGTAGGTGCGGGGATTCATGTGAGGCACTGCCTGCTACTAGGCAGGACTAGTACTTCTTGTGATAAAGTACCATTGCGTCGAGGGTGTCTTTTGGCGCCATCTTAGTGAATTCGGCGCAAAAATTCACAACTCAGTCTTGATCTGCATATTGCAGTGACATGCTGAGGCCAGCTTGCTGCGCAATGCAGCCTGGGACGCGCAACGTTTGCTGTAAAGGATTGAGGGTTGGACGCCCCTGTACTATCCAAGGCAATGTCTTTTGGATAACTGAGATCATTGTAATTGCTGAGATATTCTTGTCATTAGAGCTGTATTGACTGAGTGTCAGCCACAAGCTGGGATAAACTTCTAATGATCCCAGGTTTCCCGCAAGCTTTTGTCAACGTCATCCGTAAAAAAGCCTCAAGTACAACGACTACCATAGTATACAAGTTAAAAACCCAACAGCATCAAAAGTTCCACCGAGACCGATTCAGGTCGTCGGCATCATGAAGATACGAGATCTTGCAACCCCCAGACCAACCATTTGAACATCACACCCACACTCTCCCTTCGTGTTGGGCAATATCTCAGAGGCTTTACGATTGGTGCCCGCATACTTCAATCAATCCAAGCTCTAATTAGCTTCCGTATTAGCTACAGCTACCTGTTGTTTCTGTAAGCCGTCGCGGAGCGGAAACTAGGGGACAAGCACGCCATCCTGTTGCTGGGCGCCGAGTGGGCGGCATCTTGGCTGAAAGATGGGAGTCTTCTCGAGCCATCAGCCGCATGCATTTGGTGGATCAGCCGAGGACGTGAAATGATTCGTAGACTACGACGTTTCCTCGCGTTGCTTTTCGTGTTTTTTCTGCCAAGCTTGGAGGGTGTGGCAGGTGTGGGTGGACTGTGGGCAGTCTCAAAGTTTGAGCACGGGAACTGCTTGCGGAATTGCGCGTGGCAACCCATGATTTGCAACGCCTCGCTATCCGTGGTACCATCATGTCTGGCTGTGGGACAATGGCGTGTTATTTCGTTCCTCGGGGCCGGTAAGGTGAGCATTCCTCAAGTCAGGCATTTCGGTCGTTGCGATGCGCGTCTCCCTTTCCTCGATCCGATGGCCCCCTCCCTCGAGCCGAGCAAGACTTCTGCCCCTCCCAACTTCTTTTCACACTTGGAAGAACAATCAGGCCATGTCGTAGAATCTTTTCTTTTGCTCTTGGGTCTTTCAACTCGCGGCCAGGTTACCCACGACATCAAAGCCCCCTTCATCGACGATGATGCAGCCAAAGGAAGAGGAGTCCTATTCGAGACCGCTCGCCGAGCGAGTCGACGAGTCCGAGGAAGATCTTGAGTCTCTCGAGACGAAAAGCCCCAAGGCTTGGGAACACAGAGAAGGGAGGAAGAAGATATGGCTGTGGGGTGCGGCGGCGGCTGTCCTGATCGTTACCAACTTTGTCTCTGCCCGCGTCGGAGCCCGCCTCGCTTCGGGCCCGACGGACCTCGACGGCGCGTGTGCGGAACATACGACACAATGGTCGCCTCTTTTGAAGGATGTGGACGTCAAATACAACTGGCAACATTTTAACGGGTCGTTTTTGGAGGAGGACGTTTACCGGAAAGAGGGCTCGCCGGAGGTAGACGCTGCGTGGGAAGCACTGGGTGTAGATTGTAAGTCGAGGGCGGCATGTTGCTTTGATGTAGAGTTACCTGCTGACACAGCTTCACAGATCGTGCGGGCGTGATTTCGATTGAGGATGGGCTGAAGAGCGGCTTGGATATGTCTTTTCTCCGAAGGGCAGAGAAGTACGGTGCGGGTTTTTTCGTGAATGTGGAAGGGATGCATCACCTCCACTGTCTGGTTAGTGGGATCCCCGAAGTCTGATGGTCAGATATTGACAGCCGATGATGAACATTAGAACCTCGTGCGAAAATCACTTTACTACAACTACGATTACTACAAGAAAATGGGGACCCATGCGTTCGCCAACGACGACCACATCCTCAAGCTTCACGTCTGTAGGTCACGGTCCTGTTCGCCTCATGATGATAGCAAATAATCTAACTTTTCTGGCAGCACATTGTCTGGACGTGGTGCGCCAAGTTCTCATGTGCAACTTTGATACCGGTGTCCTCGGTCAGGTCTGGGCCAACCATCCTCCCTCGCCGTTCCCCGACTTCCATACCACGCACAAGTGCAAGAATTATGAGGCTATCCGGCAGTGGGCCGAAGAACTACAGGTAAGAGACGCAGTGATGATTCTGTTGTAGAATACCAAGCTGAAATGTTTCCAGGCTCCTCCTGTTGATGAGCTGCCCAAAGATTACACTACTCCACCAGCACCGAGCGATATTCTTCCACAAACGCCCTGAAACAAGCACGTCAGAGACCAAGGGCGAGAGGAATTTGGAAATAAAACAAACAGAATACATCAATTGCTTGCTCGCTGGACCCGTGCGTGTGACTACTCGAAGCGGAATTCTTCCCCGACCAGCTTCTCGCTCAGCTTCCACAATCTCTCAGCGTCAATCTTATCCGTAGCCCATGGGTACACCTCCTCATCCAACTGATCCGCAAGCCGACAGTCGTTGAAGAACTTGCCATTCAAGTCTGTGATGTATGATCAGTATTGAGCAAAATGAAGTTTGGGAGCACTGTCTAGTTGCTGACCTTGAAGACTGGGCGCAAACGCCGTGTAAATGTGCGTCGCGACGCCTTGGTCCGGCGTCTTGGCCTTGAAGTCGCTCCACATGAACTTGTTCCCCATGCTTATGTCGCGTGCTTCTACAGTCACATGTATCAGCTAACAAGATCCAGACCTGTGGTGCACGTTGTCCGGAACCTACTGAGAGAGTCGAATTCCTCGACGTGGTTCGCGAGATTGGTCCAGATCACGCCGGGATGGAGGCTGAAGCTCAAAAGCCCCTTGTCGCACAGCTTCTCGGCCAGCGACAACGCCATGAGACAGTTGGCCGTCTTGGACTGTCCGTAGGCGGACCACTTGTTGTAATGCTTGCCGTTCTGGCTTGGTGTCAGCGGACAGACTCAGATAATTTTACAAGTCAGGAGGAGGTCACATTGAAGTTGTAGTCCGTCCACCGAATGTGTCCAGCCCTGTGCCCATCACTGCTGACCGTCACGACCCTCGGCTCAGGCGCCGCGAGAACCTTCTGGATGATCAGGTTCGTGAAGAGGAAAGGACCTAGGTGATTCGTACCGAACTGGCTCTCGAACCCGTCCTCAGTCAGCGCGAACGGCACAGCCATGATGCCCGCGTTGTTCACGAGCACGTCGATACACGGGACATCTCCCCACCCATCCAATGCCGCAGCGGCCTTGCGCACGTTTGTCAGAGATCCGAGGTCGAGCTCCAAAGACTTCACTTTCACGGAGGGGTGGGATGCGGTGATTGCATCGGCCGTCTGTTGGACCTTTGCGGTGTTACGGCCGGCGAGAATGAGTGTTGCTGGGGCGGCGGCGGCGATTGTCGAGGCGAACACGGCACCCAGGCCGCCGGGGGAGACGCCGGTCACGAGGATGGTTTTGCCCTTGATCTGGGCGGCGTAGGCTTTGACGAGGTCGCTGCCTTTGGTGTCCCAGCCTTCGGACGTCATCGTGTTTGGGTTCGTGGTGGGAAGTGCGCGGGTGTCGGTGTAGAGTGGGAGCAATGTGTACTGGGCCCTGGGTTGGGACCATCATCTGTGTCTAAGAGGGCGAAGCAGCGTGGTCTTATAGATTTGAATTGAAGAGGTTTCGATTATGTTGAACATAAGTAGGCACCAAATGACCATTCTCACAGTTGAGTGCCGACTGTGAATGCGTTGCCTTGTCGCCCATTTGGAGCCTCACCACGACGTCACCTACATGTGCATGCAGTCTGCAGTTTCTCTTGAAAATCAGGATGCTGCCCTCGAAGGGTGCGCGGAGTTTGTCAGTAAATCCAGCCGAGCGTCAAGCTTAAAGCCATACCGTCTGACCAGCATCATTGCTAGTCCAATGATAAACACTGCCAAGCAGGTCGGGAGGACGTTCAAGCGTCGTAGGATGCGGATGTAGAGGGTCTAGAGCTGTCGGCTGGGCGACTATTGAGAGCAGTGGCTCCTTATGTGAGAGTCGCTTGGGGAGGGAGGGCTTGCTTGCCAGCTGCTGAGTGGTCGCCTATCGCCGATGTTTATAGAGGCTTCATTTTTCGGGCTTTTAGGAGGCTGATCACTAAGACGACGAGATGATTCGAGTTCCGCGCGGGCGGACTGCGTCGGTCAGGGCGCCGGAGCAAGGCGCTCGAAATGGGAGGGATCGCCCACCGGCCATTTATCTTGGCACTGCCGTCGTCTCTGCCGCTGAACATAAGCCCAAGCCCGGGTCAACCCCTTACCCTCCTCAGGCCGCCACAACACCCGTGGACGCCATTGAGGTGACCGGTCCGCATTTGCGCGGCTGCTCACGCCCTGCTGATGTAGCAAACGAAATGCTTCGTGCGATGGTAGACGTGTCAAGCGTCGAGTCAAGCGAAACGGCTGCTCAGCTTCATCCCATTTCAACCCCAGCTCAGTGGTCTTGGCCGTTGGGTAGCTTGGAGCCTTGGACGCCCAATATCCAACCTTTTCCCCAGCTTCAGACCCGTGGATGCGCGGTGCTTTTTCATGTGCGATGCTTCTGGGACCCCATCGACCAACGAGGATCGTTCGACCAACAACAGGTCGTTGCAGCTGTTAATCGGGTCTTGGCAAGGATCTGGGGACCCGCGGGTTGGTTGGCGGGAGGGCTAGGAAAGGGGCCCGGCCCAATGAAGCCTTTCAACTGCGCCGTAATGCCGAGAACGGTCTGAGCCGTCATTGCTCTCCATAAAACAACGTCATCCCGTCTGTGTCGCGCGGTTACTGCGCGGTTTTCTGCTTTTGGCATTTCCACTCGTCTCCCCTCGAATCTGTGTCACATAGACCCGAATCACGTCTCTCCCATCATGGACAATTTGAGGCTCCAGCGTGTCTTTCGCTCGAACCAAAGACTTGCAGATGTAAGATGTGGTCTGTGAGTTGCTAATTTGGACTCTACAAGACTGTCAGTTGACAAAGGAAACCACGTCTACCTCGACATGAACACCCGAACTCCGGGAGATGCAACCCATAACGCCATGTACAGCCCCCCACAAACCCAACCTATTCGTCCCGTACGCAGTGAGACTCGATCCAGCGCGCCAGCCGTACACTCTTCACATCAATTGTTCTCCAGAAGAGATCGCTGCCAATGATGGTGGGCACTCCGAATAGCACTATTCCGAAAAACCAGGCAAAAAGGCGCCCGAACATACCGGCGGTGTCGCTACCACCGACCAAGGCCCATACGAGTGGCATCCAGCGATGGGAGAAGACGTCCAGAACAGGTCCGTGGACAAGGTAGAGCGCATAGCTGATATCGGCGAGGTACTGTGCCAGCGGCGTCACGAAGAGGTTCTGCAAAGTCTTGATCTGTTGCAGGGCGACGACGATCTGGATTGCGCCGAGGGCGTACCAGGGGAATGATACCAAATCACCACCCATGGTGAAGAAGGGCTCCATCGTGTTGTGCCATAGTCTGGATATGCCGGGAGAGACATCGGCGTGCTGGTTCGGCCATCCGGCAACAAAGAGGGCGAAGACGAGGTTGCCCAGGAGGAAAGCTTTCATGACGAGGGTTCCGACGGAACTGGATGCCGACGAAGTCGTGACGGACGCTTCCATGTCAGACGCCTCCTTGTCTTGGACGACAGCTGCCGCACGCTCTCGGCGAGCTTCTTGGATGAGCCCGATCTCGGCAATACCCATGCCACCCACGAACTCAAAAGCAGCCCAGTGGCCGCACTTGAGAGAGTAGACCATGATGGCTGTCACCGACATCAGACGCAAATACGTCTTCATGCGACTCAGGCCGGTCAACACAACGAAAAGTAGCAATGAGTTGGAAAATTCGATTGGAATGGTCCACAGGTGGACGTCGTACGGCAGGAATTGGGTAATGTCCCACTTCCAGCTGAAGGTAATCTGCCAGATCGCGTTCTTCCAATCAATCAGCTGCTCCCATAGTGTGGGGAGAGGCTTTCCAATCCAGCCCATGCGGATGAGAATCATAATTATGAAGGTGGAAGCAGTCGTGGGTAGAAAGAGGCGGAAGCCGCGACGGAAGACACTGCTAGAGAGCGTGCGATGCAGACCGTCGTAGTCATGTTTTCTTGCTTGTTTCAATGCCTTGAGAGAGAGGACGAAGCCGGAAATGACGAAGAAGATGTGGACCATGGGCCTGCCACAGTAAAGGACGCGTAGGAAGGGTAGCTGGAGAGGCGAGGAGGCGGCATGGTCATCTTCCTCCCTGATGCCGTATGTTTGGGCGTACCAGCCCACATGCTTCTCTGTGAAGTGGCAGAAGAAGACAATGAGGGAGGCGACGCCGCGCAAACCGTCGAGCCATGATGTTGGATATAAGCGTCGGTCCTTGAAATCGTTCGGTCGAAGTCGGCGCTGGACGAAGGAGGGTAGGAGGAAAAAGAGGAGGGCTGTCAGTCGGGCGAGGAAGGACTGTAACTGAGGTGGTAGGTTGTTGGATCCGCCGGGGGAGGACGGCTCAGAGTTGGAGCTGGTCAACAGAGCATACGAATAGGAGTTCGGCGAGAAGCGAGCGACGGCTCCGCGGATGGAGCGAATGGCCAAGGTGATCATGGCGATGACGACGGCATGCCTGAGGGGGTTGGTTGAAGCGTATCGGTTGGTGGCCAATCGATGTCGGTCGGTTTGATCGATTTGCCGGCCTTCCCTTTATTCCTTCTCTTCGGCACCTGTCAAAGTTGCCGTCAAATGTGAGTAGGGAGACTCTGGCGTGTCACGCGCGTGGTAGGACGATGGGCGTCGCTTGTGTGTTGACGGCGGGACGGGAGTAACGTCGACAACGCAGAGGGCGGCGGGTAGCCGAAGACGACAAGCAGATAGCGGACGGAAGTGCAGTTCGAGCTGACGACCGAGGCAAAACAGTGGGAGGAATGTCGAAGGAGAATTCCCCAGGCGCGCAACAGACCGAGGAGAATTTGAGGGTGGCTGCTGGGCAGTTTTGGTGGTTGCTGAGGCAAGATACCAACCTAGCTGACGGATTGTCGAGCTGGCGCTAGTTTCATAGCGGGAAAGGGGGAAGATGCCAAGAGGCGTTTGGCGCTATGCAAGGTGCCTCTTTAGGACGTATTCCGCTCCCTTGGTATCTGGTGAATGGCGTCTGTGGTGCTTCTGGGGTGGCAGAAATACTGATTTGTGGTTTCCCAATGGGAAGTAGATGAGGCAGGCGAGCAGCAAGGAGGTGGAGGGTGCGATCGAGGACTTGCGGCCTGCAGTTCGTAGTGGGAGCTCGGGTAGAGCGGATGACTGGATGGAAAGGGGCGAGCCTGGCGATTGAGGTATGCGCAATGAGTAGGACAGGTAAGCATCAAGAGAATGTAGGTTACAGAATACGAAGAATTGTCGGGTTGAGGAACGAATGCGTACGCGACGTTTTGCAGAGAAAGGCAGAATCAGATGAGACGCAGCATGAACATTTGCGGAGATGCGAGGCGTCAAGGTGTGAGAAGCACGAATGCTGCGACTGTTGAAAGATAGGCAAGAGGAGCACAGGTTAAGAACAATCTGGAAAGAAGGAACGGCGATGCTGCCTTTCTTCCTTGCTTGCAGGTTGTTTGTTTCCTTCCTTCCCCTCCTGTCACTTACTCTAGTCGAATTAAAACTTCCCTCGGCTGCTTCCTTCCCTCGCCGTCCATCCTCCTCTGCTCCCAACCCCAACGGCCAGTTCCCAATTAGAAGGAGGCAAGTAGGCAGGTAGGTACTACCTTAGTAATATGGCGCCAGGGATTCTCCTTTTCTTTGGCGCTATTGGTCAAACGCGCTCCATTTGGCCTCTCCATGACCCGGAACTGGGGATCGCTAATAGCAAAGAGGTCTCAGCACTGCGACCCTGAAGCTCGGGGTCCCGCCAGGGAGGCGCCTGTCATGGCGACTTTGCAAACTGTAAACTCAGCAAACTTTGCCAGATTACGGCCTGAAATCGTCACCTCATCATTTTGCTGCGACGACTGCACAAACTCAATCTCCCCACGCGGCCGCCGGTGTGCCTGGTGTCCGTAATCTGTCTTGTTTGCCTCATAGTGTGTAATCTGCACCAGTTCACCAGTTCGAAAGAGGCCAAACCTGGGAGAGGTACTTTGAATGCTGCCAATTTCGCATACCGCTGACTGTATTTCACTAGCAAAGCTAGAGGAATGCCAATCCCTCTTTAGCGCCCTTCAATCGAAACCTGGCTTCATTCTCCCTGATGAGAAAAACGGCCCCGATGAAAAGGCTATCCCGCCGCTCCCTCGAACACCTACTTTAAGCCATTTCTCTCATGTTCACTACGACGCCTTTTCGGCGTGGAACAAATACTTCAGTAGGGGCGGCCCATTCTGCAACAGGTAGAGTGCCTTACTCGTATATCTCCAAACTCTGTTGGTCAAAGACCACGCGTCTCGTCTCAACCTTCGGCTCTGCGTCAAACCTCCCTACGCATGCCCCAACCCAGACAGTTGGCTTGGCATTCCAGCGAGACACCACTTCTCCTGGTGCCTTTTGCCACCCCGCAATGTTCAGCCACAAGGGGGTAAATGCACTTTCTCACACAACTTCTCCCTTGCTGCGCCTTGAGACCGTTTCGAACGAGAGTCAATTCAGTTTGTTGACAATCACAATGGAGACTCGGGAAGCCCCCCTTTCGGACGCACACCACACCGCAGTTGTTCTTCTAGTCCCTTTCGCCACCCAGCCGTGTCCAGCCACATGGTGAATTACAGCAGTTGTTCGAGGAAGCTTACAAGGGCATATGACGACGTCATTTTTTGTAACTACGTTTGGGAAGCTCGAGCCCCATGGGACGCATCAGATATCATGGATGTTTATTGTAGCAGCCGGGAACCGGGCGTCATCCCATCAATCCAGCAGCCCAGCTTCAGGTACGGGTAAGCCACAGCAGCCTCCCGTAAGCACCAATCCTCTGTGGCGCCCATTCCACGTCGAGCCTGAATATGTCCACGTCTCATTGGACGTTGACCAACGAGGAAAATTCCAGATACTCAGACAGTGCCACTGCTCTCGTCTCATACCAAGCGACGAATTGGCCAATGACTTGTGGAAAATCCGTGCACAAGCCGTCGCGGGGCTTCTCAAGGCCAGAGAAGAGCCAACATCTCAGCCCTACAGCCCGCACTTCTTCCTAGCGTCCGTAAGCTGTGATGCGGTTCACCGGTGCTGTTCAGACGCATAAGGCCGCCTCAAAATTCGGGCGAATGACCTTACTCGAGGTCAGCTTTCAGTGACCTGAGCGAATTACATTGTGTCCTTCGTGTCGTCAAGCAGCTGTCAGCTGTCTCGGTGTGCGGCTTTACTGCTTACGACTTACTTACGGCAAGTGCCACTGGGCTCGACACCTCGAAAGAAGCGGCGAACCCGGATTCGGCCTGGTTGGTGAAGCCGGTGAAAACATCGTCCCTTTTTACCACAGAGGTCTTCATTCCTCACCTCTCGTTGTCCCCATCATTCCAATCGCTTTGGACTAGTGACTTGGACCCCGCAATCCAGAGACACGAAACCTCCAGGTCCTCTCGTGTTGCTAACAACATCAATCAACCAAAAAAAAAAAAAAAAAAATGCACATCATCTCAGCGAATCACTGAAGCCGGCATCAAATCTGAGCGAATTGAGTCGTCTTTGACATGTGTCGGGGCGAGATGAAGCGGCAGGCAATGGTTCGACCCGACAGAGGCTTACTTACGTGTCACTGGCCTCGGCTCGTGCGATCTCAAGAAGTAAGCACAAACGAGTTAGCTGAAAGACTCTCTCCCCCCGGCCTCAGCATAGCCCAGCGGCACGGAGAGGCGACCGGTCAAATGGGCCCGGCGTGAGGGCCGATCCACGACGGAGAGAGAAGGAAGGGTTGCCTGTTCTGCAGCCAGCTACACACCCAGCCTCAAGTCCGAAGGGTGTGCTACATGCACAGAGTGCTGACAGCCAAGAAGCTGACATCACGATGCACATGGCCGGCTTCAACGTCAAGTCATTAGTTACCTGTTGGTGCTGCTGGGCTGATTCGCAGTATGCAAGTTGGTGCAAAGTCGCAGTCCACATCACACCGACGGGGCCTCAGTGGAACCCCATTACAGTGCAGAACTCTTCTCGAACTGAGGACTGGATCGACTTTCTAGCACGGAGGGGGCTTTTCCATGCATATTGCAGTCCCCGGCCCCCGTTACGGACACCATCTACAAATATTGACAACGGCCCGACACCCGCTAACCCGAACCAAAGCGGAATTGGGCGGTGCTATCCCCGGTCTGGTGACAACTCGCGTTGGGGTCGTCGTTGGGGGGTTAAGAAACGGCATGCGATCCCACGCCTTGCCAGGAGTTGGCGTGTACCCAAAAAGCGGCATGACGGCGCCGAAGCACCATCTTCCTCCAAACATCTCCACATGCACCATCATCAATGGAAGGTTACGACGTCCGAGAATGCAGCAACAAGCCTCGCTGCCTCATAGCCTTTTTCGTGTCCGACTATCACTTGTGCTGAGGCCGGGAGAGATCGACTCATCCTGCGCGAATGCGTCCTCATTTTCCCACAGTTCCTCGCGCGCCTCACGCAAGACACTCACCGAAGTCTCCCAGCCCTGGCTCAGAGTCATTGCCCCGCTTGCTGATAGTCAGACTACAGGGATGGAACGAGTGAGATCAAGCCAATCCGGCCAAGTACGACGAGGCGCCGACGATTGGCTGTTGTTTCTTCTCGCACACGGCGGGAGGAACTCGATGTCTTCAGCCGTTCCCAAGTAGCTCAAGCGTCTTGCACCGTGTCATCCGTTTTCGTCCTCCTCAACTTAGCAAGGCCAAACGATCAACATCGACTCCGTCTGGCTTCGTTTTTGCTTGCTTCTCCAGCGCAAATAGGCAGACGGCCAGGCACGCAGGGTACCTTCAGCTGCGCCCTGGCGGCCCCCACGATGCAGGAGATGCGGCGCGATGCCTACCATTATTGGTTCGGCCATACACGATAGACAGGGGGCCCGGTTGGTCCCTCGCTTCGCACCCCGTCCAATGGCTGCCTACGTTTTACCAACGATGCGTTTCTTCATCACTATGGACTTCTTGATCCGGTCAAGACTGCCCAGCGACTTACATGCCTCGGGGACCACGCCTTACTGGAAGACGAGGCTAATGGCGGGAAGCCTAGAGCGACCCCTGGCAGAACTACGAATGGAACATTGTCTGGTCCCATTGCCTAGCAGAGGGAAAACCCCCATGACGCACCCTTGTGGACCGTCGACATCTGACCTCAGCATCAAGTTTGGTCGGAGCTACCTCACAGAGCCTGATCCTCAATATCGCTTTAGCAATGTGACTAGTCACTGCTTCTCAATTTCTCTTCGCGCCTCGCCCCATGAAGAGTAGGGTGCGATTCTATCCGAGTGTTCGCCATGGACCGCGCCGGGTCTCCCGTCCCGAATCTCAGCCCCGTTATGCTGGTGTATATGAAGCAAGCAGCCCTCCCGTCGTCACTGGGTTTTAGCTCCTGCCCTCTTTCTCTTGCCAGACAAAATCCATACATTCCCTCATCCAGATCCAAGTGAGCTGGCATATACCCAAACATGTCTCTGCAAATCACGGAAGAGCAATTTCCCAAGAACCAGCCGCCTCTGGCGGAAAGGCTCGCGTCAGCACGGCAGCTTGTCTCCAAGGCCATCTCTGCTGTTCCTCCCCACCCAGAGCCGCTCCCCAGCCCGAATTCCGACCAGGGCGAGCCCAGTCACCTGCTTCAAGACGTCAAGAAGCTCGGCTTCGAAGACTTTGATACGCTCGTCAACTTCTTCTCGTCAGCCGTTGAAGGTCAGATCAACGACAACGAGTTGCTCTTGGAGCACCTTATCCAGCTTTTTGCGAAGTTGCCGCAGAACACCACCAAGGGCAAGAGGCTAGAGAATGGCCTCATCAACCAGCTATGGAACGGTATCGACCACCCTCCCATGACCACTCTCGGTGAGAACCACAAGTACCGCGCGGCCGATGGCTCGGGCAACGCAATCCACAGCCCTATGATGGGAGCGGCGAATACGCCCTATGCCCGCTCAACACCAGCCAAGAGCTACCAGACCCCCAACCAGCCGGAGCCTGAGATGATTTTCGACATGCTATTTGCGCGTGGCGAGACTTTCCAGCCTCACCCCAACAAAATTTCCAGCTTCATGTTCTACCTCGCTACCATCATCACGCACGACATCTTCCAGACCGTAAGACGACCGTTGGACGCGTATCGGAAATCAATACTAACGATTTAATAGGACGGCCTCAGTGGGGTGAACAAGACTTCCTCTTACTTGGACCTTGCACCTCTGTACGGGCGCAACCAAGAGGAGCAAGATGCCATGAGAACCGGAAGAAATGGCCTTCTCAAGCCGGACACCTTCTCTTCTAAGAGAGTGCTCGGGTTCCCGCCTGGCGTCGGTGTTTTGCTGATCATGTTTAACCGCTTCCACAACTACACCGCGACAAACTTGGCAACGTAAGTGCACACAAAGACTTCTAAAAACACCAGCGTGCTAATGTCTCCAGGATCAACGAGAACGGCCGTTTTTCGAAGCCATCAGACGGCGAACCAGATGGTTCGGATGAGTGGAAGAAATACGACAACGAGTTGTTCCAGACTGCCCGTCTCATCACAACGGGTCTCTACGTCAGCATCATCCTCCGCGACTACGTCCGAACCATTTTGGGCATGAACCGGACCAACTCCAGCTGGGCATTGGATCCCCGTACCAACGAGGGCAAGAGCATCCTCAGCGCCACCACTCCCGAAGGCACTGGAAACCAGGTGTCTGTAGAGTTCAACCTCATCTACCGGTGGCACAACACCATCTCTCCCAAGGATGAGAAGTGGACCACAGACGTCATGAAGAAGGTGCTCGGAAGGGACCCTGCGGAGATGACACTGAAGGAGTTTGGCCATGCCATGAGAAATTGGGAGCAGGAAATCCCCATGGACCCCGCGGAGCGTGGTTTCATGGACCTGCCTCGCAACGCCGATGGCACACTCCGCGAGGAGGACCTGGCCAAGATTTTCAAGGAATCGGTCGAGGACGTTGCTGGATCCTACGGTGCTAACAGAATCCCTGAGGTCATGAGACCCATTGAGCTGATGGGTATTGTGAGCTCCCGCAACTGGAACTGCGCCACGCTCAACGAGTTCCGTGAGCACTTTGGCCTCACCAGACATCCGACATTCGAGGACATCAACCCCGACAAGGAGGTTGCTGCAAAGCTCAGATTCCTCTATGGCACGCCTGATGCAGTCGAGTTGTACCCCGGCCTGATCGCCGAGAAGGCCAAGCCCCCTATGGCGCCAGGCAGTGGTCTCTGCGGCAACTTCACGATGACCAGAGCCATCCTGTCTGACGCAGTCGCCTTGGTTCGTGGCGATCGTTTCTTCACAATTGACTACACCCCGAAGAACTACACCAACTGGGGATACGACCAAGCCAGCTACGACCTCAACGTGGACCAGAGCCACGTCATGTACAAGCTCGTGTTCCGCGCTTTCCCCAACTCCTTCCAGCACAACAGCATCTACGCTCATTTCCCATTCGTCATTCCTTCGGAAAACAAGAAGATTTTCGAGAGCCTTGACCGTGCGTACTTATACACCTGGGATGCGCCTAAGACCAGGACACCCACCATTCCCATTTTCTCTCACAAGGCCGTCAGTGAGGTCCTCTACAACCAGCAGGACTTCAAGGTCGTTACCGGTGAGGCCATCCGCCACCTCGTCGCCCAACCCGGCCCCGGCAAGGAGTACGGCAAAGACTTCTGCCTCTCCGGAGATGGCAAGGCTAACGCCATGAACCGGACCCTTGTGCGCAAGGCTCTCATCTCAGGACCCTGGGAGAAGGAGATCTGGAAGTGGTTCGGCCACATGACGCCAAAGGTCATCGACTTGAACAGCTTCCCCGTCCCCGGCAACCGCAAAGAGATCGACATTGTGCGCGACGTCATCAACGTCACGAACACGCGCTTCAACGCCGCGCTTTTCTGCTTGCCCATCAAGAACGAGGAGTCGCCGTGGGGTGTCTACACCGACCAGGAGCTGTACATGGTCCTCAGCGCCCTGTTCCAGGCCGTTTTCATGGACGCGGACATTGGAAACAGCCACAAGCTCCGCACAATTGCACGCGAGCTTGCGCAGGACCTGGGTAGAGTGGTGATGCTCGTTGCGCAGACGATCAAGAAGGCCGGGCTGATTACGGATATCGTGGCCAAGATCCGCGAGGGCGAGGCGTCGCTCCCTACCTTCGGAAACCACCTCATCGAGCGCATGCTGCAGGACGCGACCGATATCGAGAGTGTGGTTTGGGGAACCGTCATGCCGACCATCACCGCCAACGTCGCAAACCAGTCGCAGGTCACTTCGCTCTGCATCGACTACTACCTCAGTGAGGAGGGTAGGCAGCATCTGCCGGAGCTGTATCGCCTCGCTCACGAGAACACGGAGGAGGCGGACGAGAAGTTGATGAAGTAGTAAGTTCCACATGCCAGGCCCCGGTTCATCGCAACTTCTGTGCTAACCAAGAAAAATAGCATGCTCGAGGGCTGCCGTCTCCGCGGGACTGTCGCCGTCTACAGAGAAGCCACCTCGAACCAAGTCTTCACCGACTACTCCCCCTGCCTCGCCAACCCGTCCGACCCGACGGGCCGCAACCCCATCACGAACCCGGACGTCGAAAGCACCAAGCGCGAGGTTAAGATCCTCAAGGGGCACAAGATCATGTGCAACTTCGCGACGGCCGGCCGCGACCCGGCCATCTTCGAGGACCCGAACGATGTGCGTCTCGACCGCCCGCTGGACTCGTACGTCCACTTCGGTCTCGGCCCGCATTGGTGCGCGGGTAAGGAGATGTCGCGCGTCGGGCAGACGAGCCTCTTCAAGCAAATTGTTGGCTTGAAGAACCTGCGCCGTTCGCCTGGCGGAAGGGGCAAGCTTAAGAACTTCCCGGCTGGCGCGTGGGAAGGACAGGTTGGGCTGCCTGTCGAGGAACAGAACGGGGAGGCTTCGCAGCAGCAGCCTTGGATTGGTATGAGGGCGTTCATGACTGCCGACCAGAGCTCGTTGTGGCCTCTTCCAACGACGATGCGGGTGCAGTGGGACGCCTGAGGGTGAAGACTGACTGGTGTGTGGATTGTTGTATGATGATTCATGTATAGCGGGGAAACCGTACGAAAATGCGTGCCTATTTGGGTGTTTTGTGAATGAAAACTTTTTGAAATTGGATGGCTGCTTCCTGTGTCTGAAATCTGCTTATCTGTGATTTCAATTTGAGTCTTAGTGATTGATGTATTTGCTCTTTTGGTTAGTCTTTAGGCCACTAACAAAATGATAACTTCTCCTAAGTTGATGTCGAGGCAGATTCTCTTGCTTATTACGGACACGAAAGCGTTACCTGCGAAACTCTTGTCATACTCTTCCTCGGCGATCAGGAAATAGAACACCGAGGAGAAATGGAAGGCAATATGGACGAATGCCAAGCGGAACTGCCCGACAGACTGGCTGAGACATGTCTCTGAGTCTAGAACAATGGTGAGTTCGAAAGCAGCTCTCAGCTCAAACTCTCGAGAGCCATGTTCTATCACAACTTGACCTGTCAAGCCATATAGTGTCTAGTTCTGCCGCCATCAATACCTGATGCGGATGCCATTCCACCGTGGAATTCCGCCACCCTCGCGAGAAGTAGACGGCAAAAGCACGCGCACGCCACGTGCAGCGAAAGGATGCCGAAGCTTTCACTTGGGCGAAGGGAGTTCGGCCACGTTTATTTCCCACAAGATGACTGTTGCTGGACCCGGAACCACGATGCGCGAAGCAAATTGGGGTGTTTCCATGTTGTTTGGTGGAAAAAAAACGGTTATTGAGCTATCATTTCGCAGTATGTATGCCTTGACCAGCGACCGAACACAAAAGGTCTCGCGATCAACTGGTTCTCGCGGGGAAAACTGTTCTCGCAAATGCATGTGACTGAGAGACACAACATTGAAGTTATCTGCTTGGCGAATTGTGGAAGAATTCCTGTTTGCAGGGTTCAGCTCGATGTTGGACCAACACAGACGCCACTGTTCAGTGGAAGCTTGGGACAAACCTCGAGAAGTTGCTTGGTTGGACAAGAAGGTTAGACAAGAATATAAGCCCCGATGTCTCCTGCTCGTCTGATATCGGTCGTTCTTGGATCATGATCAACTCACTCACTGCATCACTCTCGCATTCATCTTTCAATTATCCAATAATCGACGCGCCAAACTCACGATGGAGCCCCAGGAATCCACGCGCTCTCTCAAAGTTCACAGGACGGAAGAGAGAATCTTACGTGTTCGGAAGGCAACCGCCACCAGGAAGCACGGTATAACGGTCTCTAGAGAGCCTGTTGTATCTGAGCTGCCGCAGTATCACACCGCTCCGCCATGGCAGCTAGTGTTGGATGACTTGGTACTCTTTCTTCTGAAAGCCCGCCTTCTCCCACTTCTGATACAACCTCTCTGGTACTTCCCTCGCAGAGGGGCGGACTACCCAAGACTTGACAAGAGATGGGTTCCTCGATTCATGGCCTCAACTACTATCCTCAAAATTGTGGATAGTCTTCAAGCCAAGTTCCAGCGCTTTGTCGATCCCCATTACCCATCTGGTGAGCTAGACGAGCTCTACCCTTCCGTCGGAAACATCACCTGCCTTGCCGCGCATACGGTACTCATTGCAACCCAACTCTTTTTTATCTTTTCACTGCCGCTGCTCGCCTTCTTTCCGTTTCACATGTTTCTCCCGGCTCTCATCGGATTCCTCCTCGTCAACCACATAGCTTGCATCCCTCTGAATGCCGGCTGTGCGGATGGCATACTTCGGTCTGATGTTCCGGACCTGGAGGAAAAGCACAATGATGAGGAGTGGCTTTTCCTCAATGGCGTTTCCGTCGGGTAAGAGCATCTTGGGTATATCTCCTCTAAGCATTTGCTAATGAACCGTCGGAAAAGAACACACTGGCTCCAGGGGAATCTGAACAGACTCGCAAGGACCTTCCACCGCCCTATCGTTGGTGTCCACAACGAGACGTAAGTGACACGAGAAAACGAATGAGAGGGGCTCTAATGCTGACGCATAAATCAGAGCCGGTATCGTGTTTGACACCATCCAATGCCTTATTGAGAGATGCTTCTACTACGGTACCTCCGACACCCGGAGTTGCTACGGTATTATTGCCGAATCTCTGAGCAACCCGCAGAATAAGCGAGTGATTTTGATTCTCCACTCTCAGGGGGGTTTGAAAGGAAGTCTGATACTGGACTGGCTTCTCACTCACTCGTCCCGTGAGGACTTGAAGAAGCTTGAAATCTACACTTTTGGAAATGCCGCCAACCATTTCAGCAACCCCAAGGGAGAGAACGGGAAGGGCGTTGTCAACCACATTGAGCATTTCGCCAATTCGGGCGACTTCGTCGCGCGCTGGGGTGCGACTCACTTCAAGGACATGGTATCCAAGCAGCAGACCAAGTGGAAAGAACAAGGAACCCCGCCCAGCCTCATCGACGCTATATTCGGTTTCAGCAAGAGGCAGTACTCCTTCCACGGACACCTGTTTGAACTGAAAGGCAAATGGGGTCATCTCCTCAACCAGCACTACCTGGACAGGATTCTGCCTCTGAACAAGACGCTGGAGGGCGTCGAAGAGGGCAAGTACGAAGGACTCCTCTTGGCGAAGTGGTCGGATGAGGACAGGAGAATGGGAAGACTCCTCAGCAAAGCCGACCAGAGGACCATCATCGACGAGAGCAGGCTCTGGAAGTACATCAACGGCAAAAAGCCCGAGCACGATGTGCAGCTCGCCAATGGCGGTCACTGAGTACTAGACGTAAGAGCACAATTAAAGAGGGTTAAATCTGAGTCAAGTTTACCGAGAGAAGAAAAGAAGATTGAGATTGCTACTCTGGGATGATGTCTGCTTTCCGAATTAGGGGCTACTACTTTCCAAAAATGTTGAAATTAATCCATTTCCTTTTGCCTAAACTCTGGGATCGATGCCACCCCGTGCTTTGGACGACTCTTTCCTCTTGATATCTCAGCCATCGCAGAATGCAAAGTAAGCCGCTAAGAGGAGTGTCCCACGGCGAAACATGTCAATGGCTTGAGATGTTCCGAAACCATGACGAAAGCGACAAGTTACTCGATTTTTCGTTGAGACCAAATTGAAAGGCATTACTCAGACAACAGTATAAGAGAATAGTACACCAGTGGGAATTAAGAAAAAAGCTTCGTGTCCTCGTAAATCACAACCTCATCATATCCCCGCAACCAAAAGAGCGCCTCAAACTGGGTCAGGACTGTGCGTCACAATAATAGACGGTAGAGGCAGCTTCAGGCCAGCGCCGCTCGGGACCTCCAAGCGGCCATCCGTCGTCTCCGTCCCTGTCGAGGAGCCCCAGTCACTGACGGACCCGTTCCGTCTCACCCCGGCGTCAACAGCCAACTGTTCCCAGTCTCTAGCCCACGCAGTGCCCGGCGGAGGTGGGCAAGGTTTATTCTTGTCCGCCGGGAGGCCTTTTCCCGGAACCAGGATGTCCGGGGGCGTAATCTTGATCCTGGGCTTGGAATTCGTCGGCTGCTCTAACTCGGGCAGCGGGGGCAGCGGTTCCGGGATTGGGAGCATGATGCCGAGGGAGTCCGGGTGCGGATACGGAATCGGGATCCCGGGGACGGGTGGCACGTTTTGAGTCAGCATGCGCTTGGGATAGCTTGCTTTGCGGACCAGTCGGGTGCGGGCCGGCGCGGGGACGGTGTGGCGGTGGTTCGCGGGGAAGTAGTAGTACGCCGGAGGGGTCTGGGTCCGGCTCGGGGGTCGGCTCGGGGGCTCTGGGTCTTTGACTTCTTTCTCTTCTGCGTCAACGAGGGAGACGGTTGTCGACCGCTTGAAGCAGGGGAGCTCGAAGGGATGCGCGGCGATCTCCAAAACAAGTATGGCGACGATGGCGCTAGCGCTAGGAACATGTTAGATCATGGGAGACTAGGACGGGTGATGAGCAGACATACATTCCCACGATGGAAACAGCGAGATTCAGCTCGGTGATGGGGCTCTCTACCAGGAAGCCGGGAAAATGTGCGATTGCCACCGAGGACAAGATGACCGCTGGAATCCAGAAGAGTAACGCCAGACGAGAGACGATGATTGCCCATGATACCAGAGGCGACTGGAGAGGCTGTTTTCTGACGAAGTCGCAATTTCGGAAGGAGACGAGCAGATGCAACACCAGGTACATTGGCGAAACCATAGACTGTTCTACTGCATCAGCCAGCATCCCGGCGGTTCTGGGCAGAGACGAGTACTTACGGCAAACAGGATAAAGCTCTGAGTGAGACAGTCCCGCTTCCCGGACCTTGACGGACGGAACTGGAGAGCAGAGGTAGTCAAACCGCCACCAGACGCGACGAGTAAGAGAAACATGGCGATGCTTATCAGGATGGGAAGAGGCTTTGGCGGAGACTTTGTGGAAACCTCGCTTCCTGATACTGAGGATTTGACGTCCAGCGACTCGACGACGCTGACGGCGTCCTCTTTCGGTGGAGATGCCATTGTGCGAAGATGCTGATGGCTGACTTGAGCACGCTGATGTCGCTTGATCTTTCAAACTTCTCGTGCCATGCTCTTGCTCCAGCTCATATATCACTCGATACGAAATGGCTGGTCATTTCATGATGCCCCCCAGCACTTGCCATTGTGGCGGGTGGACCTGCCAGCATTCCAACGTGAGACACGCTTTTGGGGTCCGGAGACCGTTACCGGGTGTGGCCTAGGACCACTTGGGATGTCAAACTGCTCATCAGCCGAGCTCATTTCTTGTTGTGGCTGGCCTGGCACAAGGTCTGACTGGGCCAGAAAGCATTTGGTGGTTGGACACTCACGATGCCATCGCCGATGGCTTTCCGCTTGATGTCAACGTTCACACGGAAGAGTGCAAAAGGCTGGCAAATGGTTTTCACGAGGCTCTCGGCTCACTGAGCATAGAGGCCTGTGACCCCTACACGGAATTTGATCCATATGAACTAGAAGCAGGACTGAAAACGGTTGACATGGAATTGATTGAGGGCTGGCTTCAGGGGGAGGCAGAATTTGCTTTCACGACACGAGCGGTCTGGCTGGGAGAGGGTTTGAAAACAGTAGTAGACTCCAAATGATTATGTTACATTGATCAAGATGATCTCGATTGAAATTCGTGGTTGAAATCGAGGCCCGACTTTTGGCAATGAGCGAGAGCCTTGCCACCTGCGAAATATGCTAGTAGTAGAATGAGTGACTTTTGTTGAGGCAAGAGGTTGGGAAGAACCTGCGAAACGCAGACTGGGACGTTTCTAAGGAAACCCGCGAACAATTGGAAGGGACCGTTTCCTCCTCAATCAGCGCCACCTCAGATGCGCTCACCCAGACGAGCCTCACGGTCACCAGCCCAATCCTCCTTCTCGTAGAAACGGAACACGAGATCGTAGTCCTCAAAGTCGTGGACAATGCGATCAATGCGCCGGTAGCCCCGGACAGGGTCGACCAGACGCTGAGCCGCAGTGCCCCCGGAGTATGCATAGTCGCCCATGCCGTAGGGGTTAGCGCTCTTACCCTTGGCCTCGAAGAGGGTGACGCTGAAGCGGCCGGGCTTGAAGATGTCAACGACGTGCTCGATGATCTCCGCAGTGGTGCGACCACTCTGACCGCCAGGCACGTTGGTCTCGAACGAGGCAAACGAACAGTTGGGCTCAGGGGTAACGTGGACGGTGAAGTAGTGAGCAGCGTTGGCTCCCTTCTCACTCTTGGTGGCGTCCTCGTCGTCCTCGATGGCAGGGACGACCCCGTTGGCAGAGAATCCGCAAGGGCTGAAAAGATAGGCATCAACACGAGCGCCAGGGTACTTGCTCGTAGGGTAGACGCTGGACAGACCGCATCCCTCCGAGACAACGGTGCCAAGTGCATGGCCCTCAGTCGTCATGGCCTCGGCGAGAGCGCGGTCCGTCTCGTTGAGGTCAGATTCGCAGACGTTGCTGAACACGTCGGGCTCCTCATCGGAGGTCTTCTCAGGAACCTGCGAGAGATCACCCAAGCTTTGGTGGGCGTTGTCCCGAGCAGCCTGGGTACGCAGCAGATGCTGCTTGTCGCTGGCGACCGCACTCGCGTGCGACAAGTAGAATTGCTTAGCATTCTCAGGGTCGAGATCGGTCATGAGGATCTCCAACGTCTCGTCATTGTGCTCCTCCACGCCGCTGGTGAAGCTGGCGACGCTGCCAGTGGGAATCTTGACAGCACTTCCAAGAGAAACCTCCTTTTCCTCCGGAGTTCGAGGGGGCGTCAAGGTCTGGTTCGGCGAGGTGATGTAGAGATACCAGTGATCTCCGTTCATCTTGCCGACCATGTAAGCGCTTCCGCCCTCGAACATGTCGTCCAAGTACTTGACCTCCGACTTCCAGCTGCGGTGAGGACCCTCCTGACGGTCCGGGAACAAGAAGTTCTTGCGGCTGTAGAAAACGCGGTAGGGCGTCGCAGCAGCTTTGATGTCGGTGGGCTCCTTGGCATTGTGGAAGGGGAACCCAGCGTGCTCGGCAGCGATGTGCAGCAATCTCTGCAAGCCCAAGAGCAGAGTGGTGGTGCCGCAAGTCTTCAGAATAAGCTTGTGGGGGAAGACGAACAAGCTGGACTCGGAGAGCAAGTACGCATCGACGGAGTCGGACTCAAGGACAGACAGGATCTTGCAGTTGACCATGTCGAGCATGGTAACCCAGGTATCGGCAGAGACGGCCTTCAGTCCGTCGGGCTGGGCGCTTGCGGGGAGGGCCTCGGGGCCAGGAGCGAACCAGACTTCGAGGAGCTTCTCAGGGCCCTCAAAGGCGTTGCTCGAGTCTAGGTCGGCTGCCACATCGTGATTGATGGTTAGATGGGGAGTAGCCTCAGACGGAGAGAAGGTGTAGTTGTTAGGGACCGAGAGGTTGACCATCTTCAGCGGGGCAGGCTGTTGGGGCGCGACCCGAGAGAGTTGACGAGATGGTGGCGGGGTGTTCTCGGAGGAGGGCTAGAAGTCCGCGGGACACTAGCTACCACTCAAACGAACTTTGCGGCGTTCGTTTGAGAGAGTAGGCCCACAGGAGGGTGGACGTTCGTTGAGGCTGGCGGAGCCAGCAGCAATGGGATGGATAAAAGATGTAACGTCGCTCGAAAGGACGTTAGGGAGGTCGGGCTTGGAGGGGGATGAAAATGACCCTAAGGACCGGAATTGTGTCTCTCGAGAAGGGCCTCGCTCTGGCAGACACCGATACCTGTGGTGGAGTATCGGACCTAGCAGACGAGGTTATCTGCGCGATCGGGGATCGGAGTGTTGGTGGCTGGGGAAAACAATAGTCTCGTTGTCCGTCAGTTGAAGTGGTTGTGGCTTGGTATATCAGCAGGTGTTATCTGGGCCTGAAGATGTAATAATTAGCGATACGTCTAGTTGTAAATCACGGAGCAGCAAAGCCATGATGCGCAGATTTGAGAGCTTCATAGCTGTTGAGGGTAGAGTCGTACGTACTTTGCGGGCTTGGAAAGGAAGCGGAGGAGGTCGATTCGGTTCATAGAATCCAGGAATCGGCTGGATGAGATGGCGAAGGCGGCACAGGCAGGCCAACGACTTTTTTTATGGTCACCGTGGTATGGTGTTAATTGTGCGTTTTAACCATCGAAGAGTTTGAGAGTTAAAGTTCGAGTCCCGAAGGCGACTGGAAGAGCTCGCGCTTGACGTGTTGCGAAAATAGCGGCTCGTAGGGTTGTCTCGTGACGGCGAAGGACGCTGATAATGACGCGGAGCGAATATGACGATGATTCGACTGGTCGAAGAGAAGCTCTCCACAGTACGAAAACGGCGAGGGATTTTGCGACTCGCATAAGCAGAAGACTGGGTTGAAAAGCAGCAGATTTCAAGCTAGAATTTTGAAGCTCCGGACGGGATTCTGCACTTGTGTTTGTGGTTGTGGTCGATGTGGTTCGCGGTGGAGGAACGACGAGGAGGGGGGAGCGACAGTCGCAGTGGGTTCAAGAGAAAAAAAAAAAAGTTGCTTCCTGCCATTGGCGCTTGGTGGTGGGATGGACGGGGCCACCGGGGGGCCATCCCGTCCCCGGTCCACCTGAAATTTCGGCCCAAACATCTGGAAGGTGCGAATTGAGGTCAAGTAACTAGTATACCTGCCATTCTGCGTGGATTATCAAAGTACCTCGTCTGACTCTGCCTCCGGCTCTTCTTCATGTTCTTTTCTTCGCAAACGATGCGCAATGATATTTTGAGATTTGTTCAGTACCGCAACTGCTAGCTTCCAGGCCATCTATGCCGTCTTTTCCCCGTGTCCTAGGCCGAAGACAGCCTGTGCTTCTTTTCGTTGGTGGGGAACTCAGCCCGTAAGGCACGGCTAATTCGTCTGTCACAGGGGGGTTAGCTGCTGCTGTGAGCCTGGAGTGAGACGTCATTTTCTGGGCTGAAGACACATGGATGTACTTCGCAAACACAGGTTGAGGTGGCATTCTTGGATGATTTTTGGAGTGATAAGCTGCCCAAAGTAAGCCGTTTTCTTTCAGTAAAATGTAGAGAATAATACCATTGTTGCCGTCGCACTTTTATTCGTCCTTGGCCAACACCGCAAGTACGTGAATTTGATGCCTCTTCATCATGTACAGCAACGAAGTACACGTGTGTATTCGTGCGGTGAAGACTTAGGTACTGCCACACAAGGCAACGTACCACAAAACCAACATCGGCGGGGCGCTTCTGGGGGAAAACACCAGGGAGTTGGCCAATCTAATGTCGTCCTCACGTGCCTCCAAGTATGCTACGCATCGAATTCTGCGCCACCCATCTGACCGTAAGGTAAGGTATGCCGTGAAGAACAGCGGGGCCTAGTCTCATACACCGACATGTCGCATCCCCGACACTGACCGCATCTGTCAGAATGCGGTGGCCATGACATGACATTTGCTGATAAGCCAGAGTCGGACCTGTTGTGCCAGTTGATGCAACCCCGTTTGGAAGAATTCGGCGCGCTGAAGTTTCTGCAGATGAGGTTCCCGAGGCGCTGTCGACATGACCTGATGGCCGAGATGTAATTGTAAATGAGCCGACCGCGTATCCAGCTTATCCTGAATTGGTCCTCCGAGACGTTCATGACCGGCTCTGACCTCCAACTGTGGCTGTCAACTTGGTTGTGATCTCGCTGAAAATGTGCGACAGCGAACAGTCCTGGTACTTGTCGACCAGCGTGTCGCCGCCCAGCTGATCTCCGCTGGACCTGCTACTAATTTCTCGACCGTTCACTTGGGTTCCCTGGGGATAGTGCGGTCTCTTCCCTGATTCGACGAGCTCGCCGAACTGGGGATCGATGGGAACAGTCCCCAGAAAAGGCACCTTAAACTCTTCGGCCATGACGGCGCCGCCTCCCGAGCTGAAGATGTTGGTGCATTCCGAGCAGTGCGGGCACACAAAGCCGCTCATGTTCTCAACGACGCCGAGAACCTTGAGCCCGGTCTTGACGCAGAAGTTGAGTTCCTTCTTCACGTCCGCCGTAGCCACGGCTTGCGGGGTCGTCACGACAACAGCGCCCGCGACCTGGCCCGGTCGAGCATCCCTCATAAGCGTCTCCGCGAGGGAGATGTGCTCGTCGCTCGTGCCGGGAGGGGTGTCGATGAGCAGGTAGTCGGTCTCGTCCCACAAGACGTCCGAGAGGAACTGCCTCACCATGGCCGTCTTCTTGGGGCCGCGCCAGACCACGGCGTCGCCTCTCCTGGGAAGCAGAAATCCTAGACTCATGGCGCGGAAGGGTCCGATGCCCTTGTCCTCGACGGCGTCGTGGACGGGAACGGGAAGCCAGCCGCCGGGCGCCTGCGTGACTTTGGAGGCTTCGATGGATAGCATGCGGGGGATGGAAGGACCGGTCAGGTCGACGTCGAGAACACCGACTGAGAATCCAGCGAGAGAGAGGGACAGGGCGAGTTGTGTCGTGACGGAGGACTTTCCGACGCCGCCTTTGCCGGACAAGACCTGCACAAAGTCAGAAAGTCAGTCATCGCCTGCGACTAGGTGGAAGTAAGATGGCGGGGTAGTACCAGCACGATGTGCTTGACCTTGGAGAGCGACATGTTGGTCTCACAGCGTCAAGGAAAGCTTGTGAGAGGAAAAAAAAAAAAAACCACACACGGATACAGTGAGTTGGTTGATTTTGAAATGAGAGTTGAAGAAGCCAAGGAGAAGCTGAGTAATGAGAAGGTGCTGAAGGTTGAAGTTGAACAAGACAGGCTCGACTCATTCCAAATCAAATCAAATGTAGACAGACACTTGTGATGGTCCGTCCCCACTATACTCATCGCCCCGCGGTTGGTAAGCACCTTGCCTATTGATGAAAACTAGAAGTGTTTAAGTCGTTCTCTTATTTACCTTTGTCACTAGCGAAATGAAAGCTCGTGGGGATGGGCCCTTAAATGTTGTAGAAGAATTCCACTGCATGGCTGGGCTTCTCCCATTTCGCCTCTCAAAAGCCGTCATCGGCGCTGTTTGTTTCAAAGCTGAGATTCATAATCGAGTCTTATCTTATCATTGTTGGCATTATCTAATCTTATCTGCCGCTCGGTCCAGCTTCGGCTGATCTTGTCGTGAGACAGGCAAGGTTGAAGGTGACCGGCCCCAGCTCGCACGGACATTCTGGGACGTGAAACTGGCTAGCAATGATCAAAGATTATCGAGGTCTGTCACATCGCTAGCAAATCGAATCTGGCTTTGCGGAGAAAATATCGTTGATCAGAACTCAAAAGTAAGTTCGACAGTCTGCCTGGTTCAGTCTCTCACAAGTTCAAATACATGCAACGGGCTTGATGCTAGTGTCGCCGATACTCCAGCCGCCGCGCAAAACCGGAAACGAAGTTGGATCACGCTGATGCCTCGCGGTCGAATCATCTTGAAAGAACCGTTCAATGATTCAATCGTATGGAAGAGCTAAGCATGCTGAGGATGGTCTTCTGAATACTTGCGAGCTACGTTGCCTTGCTTCAACATCTATATACCTTGCCAGCCGGGACTCTACTTAATATGACATGTATTCCAGACTTTTTGAACTAGATACAAGCCGATCTAATACGTCTGAGCGATATGGAGCATGAGAAGAATAACAGAGCCTTTACTTGAATCATCAAAATCTTCCTTCACTGTTGATAATTATATTCGCTGGGGTGTCATCGTCCGCCTGAACTCGAACTCGCTTAGTCGCTCAGCATCTCCGCGCCCCCCGAAGACAGCGCTCAGGCCAGTTGCAGCCACTGAGAGGAGCTCCCGGGATCCTTGAGACAAAGCTGGCCAGGCGTGTTGTCTTGGGACGTGGGTCCTGCGCCTGGGTCAGGGACAATCAATCAGTCTGAACTCCCAGCCTCGTCTCGTCCGCCAGCTCAAACACCATTCCCTTTCAGGTTGTGCTGAAGAAATCTGCCTTTCCTGCCGCATTCCACGCTCATACTAGCCCGACGACCGATTGAGACATTGCCACTCCTTCGGCGCAGGTTACCTCCTTACGCTTCCGTCATCTCTCTCCGGAGCGTCAGATAATACCTACGAATCACCCCCCAGAGCCGTGCATCGCGAAACCTCAGTATGGCCAAATAGTCTCGGACTCCGACCCCGAAAGCCCGCCGATGCGCGCAGTCACCTATCATTAAGCTCCGTCAACACCATGATCTGTAGTCACACACTATGGACGATCCATGGGGCTCCCCGTGGGCAACTACAGACAACCTCGCCGCGCCGTCAGCTAGTCCCTCCAAGACCATCCTCGAGCCTCCCCCCGCCGCCTTCCTATCTGCTCCCAACAACCTAGCCCTGCCTCCCGCGAAATCGCCCTGGGCCGACGATGATGCGTTTGGCGACTGGGCCCCGCCGGAACCCGCCAAAGGCGCCAACGCGTCGCCGTGGGCTTGGGGGACTGAGACGACGCCAATTGAACAGCTCACTCCCAGTCACGAGCCGAGACCGAGACGCAAGAGCAGCACTCTGAAATGGCCGCTCAGCCGCTCAGCTTCGCCGGGCTTCAGAGCCCCGATAACGCCCAATAGCGTGTCTTCGGGTCATCTATCGCCAGACCCATGGGCGAATGCTTCATCCTTCACCAAAGACGAGCCAGAACCTCTAGCGCAATTGCCCCAGATACCCAACGTTCCCTCGACCGTGTTCGAGAACCCGACAATCGAGCTGGAACCAGATACACCGAAACAAATGCGTGAAAATAAACGAGATCATACACCGAACGAACCGTGTACGCTTCAATTCGAAGAACCGAAGCCTGAATTTACACATGAGTCTCCCACAACGACACAGCCGGCCACTTCCGACGACTCAATCCGTAAAGATGACGACCGTGCCCATACCTCGGCGTCTACGACGTCGGAGGATGACGACGAGGAACTGCCAGACACTGTACACGCAGATTCGCCCATCACATCGATCGAAGATAACCCGCTGCCGCATAGTCTGCAGAGGAAAGCTTCCTCAAAGGTCCAGTCCCTTGTGGAGATGTATGATGGAATATCTAGGAGGACAACAATTACACCTGAGCGTCAGCCCCATCCAAGCCGTAGTGCCAGCCGAGATCCCGATATGAGTGCGGACCATGTTTTGATCAATGACCCAGAGGACGCGGAAAACCTAAACGGCGGGCCGATTGAGCCACAATCAGTGACCGAACCCGCCGAGGAAACATCCGACAACCGAGGCGATGTTGCAAGAGATTGGGAGAAAACTCAAAGGTCGACGAGACCAGAGCACGACGCCTTCGTGGTGGACTTGAGCCATCTGGATACCTTGATACCCGAGTCTGAGGTCGAAAGAATGGATGACGCGGGGGAAGTCTCGGACAGAATCATTAGCGACAGCTTCAAAGACATATCAGAACGGAAGATGTGGTATCGGCTATCCCGTCACGAGTCTCTGCGGAAGTTCAACGTGGGAGATGACGAGAACTACGTCCGCATCTCTTGGGCCAATTCGACAATGAGAAATGAGACAATGAATATTGTCCGCCGGTGGATGGAAGAAGATTCGATGGGAGGGCGGGCTTTCCGAGGCGGCCTGGCTGGAAAAGCGTGCGGCAAGTTCTTTGGTTGGGATTCGACGACAGAATCTACACCCGTTGACTTGGATAGAGTATTTGGTCGGAAGCAGAAGCCGCAAGCTTCAGTTCACCGACCTACGCACTCAATTCATGCATTGCCTTCTCTGTCTACGACTCCCATGCTTCCGAGTTCCAAGGAAAATACGCCAGCTTCAGCACAGGTAAAAGACAGCTGGGAAGGACCTGCTACGTTTGGCTGGAGCACCGGAGCCGGTGACAAAAAAGCGGCACGGGAGGTGAAGCTGGCAGAGCGCACGACCTTTGCTAAACCGCTCCCCTTGGGGTTTGCGGGATTCGACAATACGCCCAAGTCCCATGCTTCGTTGCCGGCCTTCACCACCAGCAAGCCGATGGTGCCCACGACCCCTACGATAGACACGGCGGCGGCGACGGAGGAGGTTGATGAAGACGACGAATGGGGGGATATGGTTTCCCCGACAACGGCTGAAGCAACGGACTCAATGTCGATTCCAAAAACCAGCTGGGACTCTTTCTCGACCAACCCGCTACCCGATAAACCAATCGCCGCGGCTTCCGATGAACTCCTGCCTCCCAACCCCAAACCCGACAGTTTCGGCAACGGGGATGAGACAACGGACGAGAACAAATCAGGGTCGAAGGATATTAGCAAAGTCATCAGCCCCGCCCCCGCCTCCACACCTGCTGCATCTGCAGACGTGCCCCGGAGCCAAGGCGGTTCTATCAGGCCGTCCGAGTCTACGTACGCTTTAAGAACGGCGTCAATTCTGAAGCGACCGCCGACCACCTCCATCACGCCAAACTTCATCGACCCGCCAGCCCCATCTCACGATGGTAAACCCGGTGTATGCGCGGGAGGCTTGCTTGATACCCCTCTTACAACGGGTCTAGCAACCCCGTCGACAGCGCAGCCGCGGAATAGCACCGAGGATTCTAACTTCGTGCAGCAAACTGTGCGGAATTTGCCAGACCTGTCGTACATGTTGAAATGACCGGGTTTGGTTTCGACTTTTATACATAGACTTGGCGATATCGGCCTCGCTTCATACACAAGACATATGCGGCACACGAAGCCACTCATGTTATCGTTATTTTACATTATCTAGCCATGTTATATAGCGCATCAGTTTCGGCGTTCCTTCAGGAAAAGGGATCCACATCAGGCGGCCGCAGCATAAAGCGTACCTTATTTCTGTACAATCTATGAATGAATTACTGTTTCTACATGATTGGTAGGACGTGGGAGTACACAAGAAACCGGGGTGATTAATAATTGACCCATATCCGGGGCAGATGACGTGCGGCCAAGCCGATATGCATATCGGAGCGAACCCACATGCGCGTTTGAGAACGGCTCGTGTGGCCGGAGAGTCTGGGACGCGCCCCGTCTTCAAACCCGTCCAAAGCCCGACTCGCGATCCCGATTCTCATTGCCGTCTCGCCTGTCGTTGCCGGCCTCAGTGCCGGGTGCGGGGGTGCAGGGGGTCATGGTGGCTGTTTCGGGGCTTCTCGTGTCGAGACGTGGCCATTCTTTGGCCCCGACGCCGTCGTTCTCATACACCCCCCCCTGGGCGGCGGTTCTCCTCGCATCCCCGCGAGATCCACTAGCAGGGTCCGAACAAAGCTTCTGGTAGCATAGGCGATAGAGGCTTTCATCTTTTTGTTTTTTCCCAGTTCAAACCAGAAAAAACTCACATGAAGGAAGGGATTAACTAGGTCCTAGCGTTCTGACTCGACACGTTTTGATTATTCCCGTAAACGTTGCTGATGTGGATAACTTGGTTTGATTTAACACGTCAAATAGCAGCAATCTCAATGCTCTCTTTTTCTCCCTAGTTCCTTTTTTGCTCCCAATTACTGCGGTACTGATCCGAGAAAGTGAAAGAAACGCCCCTCTCCACGATGGCCCTCCTCGAGCTTCTCATTTCACCATGGGCTCCGGCTCTGTTGGCATTGGGCTTGGTGGTCTACTATACTTACCCTTATTTTGTTACGTACAGCCATCTGCGTGGCATTCCGTCTCCGTTTCCCGCGCAGTTCACCAACTTCTGGTTGCTATCTGTCGCCCGAAGGGGAAACAGATACTCGACGGTGGACAAGATTCACAAGGCACTGGGCCCGGTTGTGCGAATTCAACCCAACCACGTGAGCATCGCGGATGACGACGCTATTCCAATCATCTACGGCCATGGAAACGGCTTTTTAAAATCGTGCGTAGCTTCGTTCGAAATCCGCCTGGGATGTAGTCGTGAGCTGAACCACCCGCTAACCCCGCACCAGAAACTTCTACGATGCCTTCGTCTCCATCCAGCGAGGCCTCTTCAACACCCGAGACCGCCACGAGCATTCTCGCAAGCGCAAGATTGTTTCGCACACCTTTTCCGTCAAATCCATCGGCCAGTTCGAGCCGTACATGCACGAGAACCTCGCGCTGTTCGTCAAGAAATGGGACGAGCTGATCAAGAACAGCCCCTCCGGACAGGGGGCCGTGATCGACTGCCTGCATTGGTTCAACTACCTCGCCTTCGACGTCATCGGCGACCTCGCCTTCGGCGCGCCGTTCGGCATGCTCCAGTCCGGCGCGGACGTTGCTGAAATCCGCGAGACCCCCAACAGCCCACCTATCTATGCCCGGGCCATTGAGATACTCAACCGACGCGGCGAGGTTTCCGCCACGCTGGGCATCTACCCGGAGCTGAAGCCGTGGGCCAAGTACCTCCCGGACCCCTTCTTCAGCCAAGGCCTCGAGGCCGTCCAGAACCTTGCCGGTATCGCCATCGCACGTGTCAAGGCCCGCCTGGATAACCCGCCCGACGTCAACCGTCTCGATCTACTGGCCCGGCTAATGGAAGGACGCGACGACAAGGGCCAGCCTCTCGGCCGCGAGGAGCTCACGGCTGAGGCCCTGACGCAGCTCATCGCCGGCAGCGACACGACTTCCAACTCTTCTTGCGCGGTGCTGTACCACGCTGCGAGGACACCCGGCGTTCTGGAGAAGCTCCGGGCGGAGCTGGACGCCGCGATCCCCAAGGGCTGCGACGTGCCGTCGTACGAAATGGTGCGCGACTTGCCCTACCTAGGCATGTTGATCAACGAGGCGCTGCGGTTCCACTCCACGTCCGGTATCGGGCTGCCACGCGAGATACCCGCTGATTCGCAGGGCATCACGATCCGCGGACACTATTACCCTCCCGGTACGGTTTTGAGTGTGCCGACGTACACGATACATCATTCCAAGGAAATCTGGGGCCCCGATGCGGATGAGTTCCGCCCGGAGAGGTGGGAGACGCTTACGCCTAGGCAGAAGAATGCTTTTATCCCGTTCAGTTATGGACCTAGGTCTTGTGTGGGGAGGAACGTGGCTGAGATGGAAATGAAGCTGATTGTTTCTACGTGGGCCAGGAGGTATCTTGTTGAACTGCGGCAGGGGGAGATGGAGACTCGGGAGGGATTCTTGAGGAAACCTTTGGGATTGGAAATCAACATTCAGAGGAGGTAAGTTGTGGGCGACAGGTGGGCCGTCTTTTCAAGGCTGCGTGGCTTTCCTTTGTGCACATGTAGGTATGATTTACTCAGGTTGATACGAATACTCTGAACTGTGTACAGGAAGACCTGTCCCCAAAGCTGCGAAGAAACTCCTATCAATCTCGAATTCCACGATATTGTCGCGGGTGATGTGGGGGTTTGGTTCGACCTTTCGAAAGGGGAGGGACAGTTCTTTCGTCTGGAAACTCTTGTGATGACACTACCGACGCTTCCGATGTCAATTCAAGGTAACTTAATTGGCTGGAAGTTAAGATCCGAAGGCTTCGGATATTTCGTTGTCAGGCTGGCCCGCGCCAATCTAACACGAAAGATTTCGCGGATGGCGCAAAGTCTGTTCAGTCTCGTGGCCCCAATTCGATCTGTAAATACTTACGTAATGCACATGACAATGGCTTTTCGCATCGTTTATGGAAAGCTAACCTCTAGGCCCGCTGATCATTATTCATACAAGAAGCTACTCTTATGTGGTCGGGAAATTCGGAATCACGCAGGCTTGCAGTGCCTAGTGCGCATTTTAAAATTCTTGGAAATCCCCCTGGGCCCACTCGGCAGCCGTGAACCAGTTCAGCGACTCCAGACCCATCGGTTCCATGTTGAAGTCAAGACTGTCTAATGCGCCCTCGAACGCGTTGTTGACCTCAAGAGAACCTGGTGCGGCGAGCTGCGGTGCTGCCGTCATTTCTTCATCCGGCCTCTCTGACTCGGGGACTTGGATGTCTTCCCAAGCCCCGATCCCAAATGGTCGGTTCGTGAGTTCGTCAGCCGCAGGCGCACCGCTATCGGGGTCTTCGACCAGTTGTACTTGCTTCGCACGGCTGAGCCGAGACACTCGTTTCGGACCCGTGCCGTTCTTCTCATCATGCGGTTCTTCGCTGACGAGTCTGCTGGGGGTGGCTTGGATTGATAGACCGTGGTCCATGAGTCGCTGAAGATCAGATTGCTGTTGACCGGTTAGCCTTTTCCCCCACGGAACAAGTATGTTCTGCTGCAGGCTTACTATCGAGACCGCTGCGGTTCCAGAGCAGCAGCCTTTGGTCACCTCGAGGCAGATGGATGCCTTTTTGCGGAGCGTATCCGGAGTGAGACCATACCCATCGGCGTTTAGATGATAGATGTAGTAGAGCATGCGGATACACTGATATGCGCACACTGGCATATCGAGGTCTGCCACAGGGTAGTGATCGAGCTGCTTGATGGAGTTGAACATGTTTGACATCTCCAGCGCATGTTCGAAGCATTGGCGTTGGCATCTGGTGATGAAGTCGGGTCCAAGCCGCTCTGCGGCAGAACGAGATAATGAGTCCCTGAGCCCAATCAGCCCGGGCCGGTACAGATCGCAATGGCATTGGCGCCACCAGATATGAATCATGATGAAAACGCACAGCCGCGGCGAATACGCGCGCAACCGTAAGCTATTGTCAGACCACCTGAATGACACGGGGAGGCGCTCGGCGAAGTCGGATAGCTCCTTGGCAAACGACTCTAACTGATCGCGCATACGAGCCAAATCATCATCGCTGGAACATGCCGATGCTCTCTTCGCCAACTTTAGGATTCTCCCGCGGAGCCAGAGGATTCGCACATGCAGCGCGAGGCTGCCGATGTCATCGTTTTCGGACTCGTCGGGCTGGGGTACCAAGGTCCGTAGCGAGGGCGGCGCAAGGTCAAACTCAAAGTCCCTCTCGTTGCAGGGCAGGGAGATGTGAATCAGCTCCGGGGTCCAGAGTGTGAGGTCCCTGTACCCTCCAGCCATGCCCTGGTCAATCATGAACAATGCCCACATGAGCCGGCGCCTGGACTCCTGCGCCAGGAAACACAAGTCGTTGTTCTCGTGGTTGAGTCGCAACGCCATGGCGAACCTGGCGGCTGTGGCGGCGAGCACGAAGGCGCTGGAGAAACGGCGGGTCAAGATGCGATACTTGATGATGAGGGCCAGCGTTTGGACCTTGATGGTTGACGGGTTTTCCAGACTCTTCAGGATCAGTGCCTCGGACTCGTCGACGCTCTTCTCACCGTACTCGCGTGTCCCCGGGCCCAAATCGGTGAGGATGCTGGTGATGCCGATGAGGGCCAGCAGAAGCGGTCTGTCTAGCCCGCCGGCATGATGACGTTGCATAAGAGAGGCCCGATGCAGGAAGGATAACATGGGGATGTGGTGGACATGGCGGAAAAAGTTGTCTAGAGCACGACTTATGAGAGACTCGAACTGAGGATCTGATGCGGAACTGAGAATGAGGTCAGCAATGGTAAGTAGACAATGATGAAAGTGAACGAACAGTTCCCGGTTGAATGTGCTTGGGGTATTTGAGGCGATGGCATCAACCCCGCCAGCATCTGAATCGTGGGCAGCATCTTCTCTTGATTGAGAACGCCGTACTTGCTGCTGCTGCTCACGTGAGGTAGCACCAGCGGCAACCGACGATGATATCGTCGGTGATCTCACGAGTTGGTCGACGCGAGGAACGTGGTGAACACTAAGACGAGCCCGTTTCGATGCTCTATAGACACATTCGATGCCCTGGTTACGACATCGGGCACAGGCCGGCGTGTCACCGCTACACCGAGCTTTACGTGAGTGACAGCTCTCACAAGCTTGGCGTACACGTCGCCTAGGTAAAGGAAACGAGGGGGCGGACGAGAGACCGTTGGGGTCGGAGTTGGGATCCTCATATGTGCAGGCGAAACCGAGGCGCTCGCAGTTGCTGCAGGTCTCGCGGCGGCCGTCGCAGCGGACCTTACGGGCTCGGCAGGTGACGCATGTCGTTGCCGAGGACCGCTTTGGGGGCTTCGGAGACACGGACGAGGCTGAAGCTGTCGCGGCGGCGCCGGCGGGAGCGGCTGCGGGCAGGTCTGCGGCGTTGGCTGTGTTTGTGTTGCTGGTGGTGGTTGTGGTTGTGGTTGTCGCGGCGGCTGTCGGTGGTCTGTCGGGTCGGAGATGGCGTCCCGGGTTGACGTTGCTATTGTTGTTGCTGATATTGTTGTTGCTGATATTGTTGTTGTTGCCGTTGTTGTTGTTGCCGGTGGTGCTGGTGTTGCCAAACAAGTCTGCCATTGTCCCGGGACGCGCGCGCCCTTTTTTTTCGAATCCTCTTCTCACCGGAACTCGGCGGCGTTTGCAGTAGACATGGAGAGAGATGAGGCTCGGGTCTAGGTAGAGGGCGTTTATGGATTGCCCATTCCGGAGAGGAATACGGCGTGGGTCTAGTCTCTTACTCACGCAGGCGAACTAAGTCGACTTGTGTTGTGTGTGTGTGTTTCTGAGGAGGATGTATGTACTGGACGTCTGCAGGAGAAATCCGGGGAATAAGGGTAGCGAACGTATAGCGATGGGAAAGCAATTTTCACCTCGTGGCTGGGCAAGGTGATGAGATGCACCTTGAGCTGGCTGTCAGTCATCGGTCATGACCATTACTCTTCCGACTTGTGAGTGTCTACGGGGTACTAAGTTACTGAAGAATAGTGGGGGGCAGAGGCCTCTGGTCGCCCCTAACACAGCCCAGACTCCCCGAAAAACTCTCCGGAGAACAACTGGGATTGAGTTGGTTTACCTTTTTGAATGACGGCTGGTGCTAATTCGGAACCTTGCAAGCTTGAGGAGCATTTCGTCTTTTCACTTGATTGCCCTGCGAAAGCATTTTGAGGACGAGAAAATGAAATGCGTCTAATGAGGATTCGAGCAATTCAAGTGACTCTTGAGATCCAAGGTCAACGCATCCACAGGCGAGCCACGTCAAAGACAGATCGAACGGAGCACATGCCGGGTTGAATGGAGCAAATCGACTGATTCACGGCAGTCGGCTTTTGGTCTTCCAGGCGTCTTATATTTTATACCTGGCTTACATCACGCAACGGACGGAACAGTGCTTAGGATTCGGTGAGATGCTGACTGTTTACAAACAGAGCTTCATTCGTGTCTGGACGGTGCTCATCTCATAACCCAGTCCAACAAGGAGCGAGGTCACGCGACATTACCAAGTTGGATGAAAAGGCAATAATCTCTGTGGGGGTTGTCGGTGTCTTTAACCGATAGCCGACCCCGACAACCGATAAACCAGGTGTTGCGAGCTGTAAGTTCTCATATACCTACCGTTCTGACCTCAACGCACCATACGAAAGTCTGGTGTCGTCTCCGTAATCCAGGCAAAAAGTTGGTGGTCATCTCTACTATGCAACAAGCGTCTTGGGATGTTGCAGCCAACCGACCTGGCCGCCAGACGAGTTTCCAGCTCAACATCGACAGGCGAGGGTGTGTCCTTGGCGCAATCACAAGCTTCATCGCAACCTTGGTTGGCGGGATTACACTTTATATTGGACGGAGAAGTATGTATAGTAGCAATGCCATTGCATTATCTTTTTCGGCAAATACGCAGTTGAGTAAGATGTTAGCTAGATTGAAATGTCGTAATCGGGATGACGCTGCGGGTGAACAGTTTACTGTGAAGTATTGATCTGCTCGGATGAGCGGTGAGGTGGGATGAGCATGTCGCCCGGTGAGGGCCTGACCGTAAAATTTCCGAGGTGCGCATTTCGGTAAGCGGTGAGCCGTCAAGGTGTGTGCTGCAGCCGGGGGCCTTATCGAACAAAAGGTACCCCACCACAACCCCGCGATAGAGAAATTTCCAATTTATTTCAAAATCATTCGCCGCCACCCCTCCTCATCGCCGCGATAGAAGCCCGAGTACCCGAGCAATCACTTTGTGAAGTCGTTCGCGGTGTTCGACTTCTACATTCGCAATCATGACCAACGAAGCAGCGCCCGCGCCGGCGGTCGCAAGCCCCCCGGTCCCTGAAGAGCGCAAGCCCATCCACACCCTCGTCCTCGATACCGGACCGTTGATCAAGAACGACCCTCCCGTCAGCACTCTTCTCGCCCGGGCTGATGAGCTGTTCATGCTCCCCTCCATCATCGAGGAAATCCGCGACGTCAACACCCGCACGCGAGTCCAAACCACGCTCATGCCCTTCGTCAAGTTGCGCAACCCTCGCCCAGAGAGCATCAAGTTTGTCACCAACTTCGCGCGTCGTACCGGAGACCTCGAGGTCCTCAGCAGACCTGACTTGCATCTCCTGGCCTTGACCTACGAGCTCGAAGTCGAAAAGAACGGTGGCGACTCCAGACTGAGGAAAGACCCCAACCAGCGTGTACCCAACACCAATCAGGCAAGCAGTGATGCTACCGAGCTCAGCGCGAATCAAGAGATCCCGGCAGATGCGACCGAGGAGTCCGAACAACCAGACACCGTCCAAGCTGCCCAGAGCACTGAGCAGTCCGAAACAACAGACGCAGAGCCCCGCAAAGCCGACGCAACTGCGATTGCGCAAGAAATGGAGAAGTTGGATGTCCAAGACGAGTCGACTGAAGAACCCTCTTCGCAGGTCGCCGAGGCTGCCCTTGACACAGCCGAGGCAGCTGCAGCAATTGATGGCGGATCAGACTCGGAAGACGGCTGGATCACACCGTCCAACGTCAAGAAGCACAAGGAGAAGGACAACAAGAAGCTCCAGCCGACGGCGCCGGCGGTCGACGTCAAGGTCGGCATCCTCACCTCCGACTACGCCATGCAGAACGTCGCCCTGCGAATCGGGCTTAACCTGCTGTCGCCGGCCATGTCGCGCATCACGCAGCTCAAGACCTGGGTTCTCCGCTGCCACGGCTGCTTCCAGGTCTGCAAGAAGATGGACAAGCAGTTCTGCCCGAGCTGCGGACAGGCGACGCTCACGCGCACCTCATGCACGACCGAGGAGGACGGCACGTTCAAGATCCACCTCAAGCGCAACTTCCAGTGGAACAACAGGGGCAACGTCTTCAGCATCCCCAAACCCGTGGCCGGCACGGCCAGCGGCAAGCTAGAGAAGCACGCGGGCGGCAAGAATAACTGGGGCACGAACCTGATCTTTGCCGAGGACCAGAAAGAGTACGAGAAGAACGTTGCGGAAAACCGGAGGGCTCGCAGGAGGGATCTCATGGACGACGATTACCTCCCCAGCATCCTCACGGGAGACCGTACGAGCGGCAATGGAAAGGTGCGGTTAGGACCTGGAAGAAACGTCAACGGGCGCAAGAGGAGATGAGAAGAAGCGCGATTTTGGCTGCGAGGCAGTTGTCTAGATCGTTTTATATGTTCTGCATGATACCATGATAGACCTTCATAGGATGGACACGAACGGGCCCCCTTTGGGAGGAATGGCGGGAAAAAAGTAAAATCAAGGTTGAATTTCTAGTTGCGTCGTCCTGCTTGTGAGAATCGCAGGCCTTGTCTACCGCAAACACGGACCGTAGTAGACTCCGAATTTCCCTGTGGACACACAAGCCTTTTTCACCCCAACGCCTTTTGTTATGTGCCAGAGCGGTCTGGTTCGCAGGATGTTCGCGGAACCATGATGCTCTGTTCTCGAGCCGCGCCATGTGCTGATGCTCTCTCGCTCTCCTGCCAGTCGAACAATCCCGTTGCCGTCGTGATGGTTCTGTGATCGGGACGGTGTGGCTGTCGGCCGGGTATATGGTGGTTTCACGATGCCGAATAGTGGAACAAGAATTTACTGGGTCTCTGTAGGGGGACAATCGTCAGAAAAGACCGAACAGATAGTAGAATTCGGGTCTCGGCGACGGGAGACTTACTCTGCTGGGTAAGGAGCAGGTTGAAGCGGCGCTTGAGCGTCACGCGCTGGCGCGACCACTTGTCGTCGGGGGAGAACCGGGCGGGGTGGGCGGACTTGGTGACCTTGCCGTCGGCGACCTTCTTCAAGGTGTACAGGCGATTGCCTGCCTCGTCGAGAGTGTACATCAAATGCATTTTGAGGGCGGTGGTGGGTTACGGGGAGGGAAGGTGTTCGTGGAGGGATCGGACGGCATTGATGCGATTGCAGCTTTTTTTTTTCCCTGGGCTGCGATGGGAAGATTTCGGACCACGTGACCCCCCGGCGCAAACACGTGAACCAGATTTTTGACTGGGGCGGTTTGGAATGGAGTCCGCGGACGGAAATGTGGACAAGAGAGATGAGATGTCGATTTCCCTAAACATGAGGGCCCCATTTGGCAGCGTCAAAATAAAAATTGATTACTTATTCATCTTTTATACTTTTTAGAGGTTCCGAAATTCCGAATATGATAGAGAGTATCCCACTCACAGAGTTATAGTACGAAGGTTCCGGTCAAAAGTATTCGTACATCCCCACTTTTAATTACAGTGCGGCTAACCAGAGGCCGGCTAAACTTCGGCGCTAGCCCTCAGCGCCTCTAACTACCCTTCTACTATACCTCGATATATATAGTTAATTTTACTACCCTTACTATTATAAAAAACGCTGAATTTTTACTATATTATTATAACTACTTAGCGTAATAATATATTATTAATTTAATATTATATTCAAACTCTTTTACTATCTTTTACTTAGATTTGGAATTTTCCCTATTAAAATCGCTATTATTATTAATTTTAGACTACTCTGCCTCTGCAGTATAGTAGCAGCGCCTTATCCCATCGACTGCGAGATAACATCGGTACATATGGCCCACAAAAAGGCCCCTTTTTTCCCCCTCACTACATCAGGTATATCTAGCTATATTATATTAGCCTATGAGTTTTATATGCTATATATAGCTAAATTATTATTTTAAGCTATTACTATAATAGATTCTAACGATTCTAATGCTTCTATAGGCTTTACGAAGTTATATATATTCGTATTACTACCTGAAGACCTCTCTATAGCATATACTACGGAGTGCACGCTAGAGAAGTATAATAATATAACTATCTAGCCCTAAGAACCTCTAGAGGTTAAACCTAGTATCCTAGGAGAGTTCATACCTCTCGAAGTGCTATACTAGCCTATAGAAGTATAAGAACTTCCCTAGAAGCTATTAGATCTCTTCTAAGAGTTTATACTAGCAGACCTTATAAGCTAGTAGGTAGAGTAGACTAATATAGCACTACCCTCTGCAAAGTTTAGGCCTCTATAGAAGTTATCTTAAAGTAATTAGTAAAAGCTAACTTTTATAAGCAAAATCTACCTCTTTTTAGGTATTATTATTTATATAGGATTATATCCTAAATCTTAAATAACTAGATATTAGTTAGTTAGCTAAGAGAAGGAGGATCCTATTTATCCTTTTACCCGATATATTATAAGAGACTGCTTTTAATTCCTCCTCTAGTAGTTCCGAATATTCGATATTTTAAAGGTCTCCGACCTAGCGCTGCTAGCGCGGGGCTAGCGCTAGCCCTATAAGAATTAGATGCTAAAAGTATACTAATAAGTTAATAAGTAGTTAGCTTATATCTAAGATACTAGCGATCGCTTCTACTAAGCCGGCTCTGATCTCACTATTAATAAAGCGATAGTCCGCTTTATAGGCTGCTCTATAGAGATAATAATAATACTAACGAAGCCGATCCCGAACGGCTTCAAGATATAGATACTAGCGCAGAAGGGGTACTACCTCTAGTAGCTATAGCATATATATAGCGATAGGCTATATAGACTTATGCTATAAGCTTAGCTAGCAGCTAGCAATAAGGAGGCCCGGAAGATAGCGTTAATACTAATATAGTAGGTAGTAACGTTACTACTTACCCTCCTCCTATTAGCTACTTACTATATTTTTCTTAATAATCTATTCGCCTTAGTAAAGCTCTTCCGGGCCCTCTAGCCCTAGAATATCGGGGCTATAGGGACCTACTAGAAGGATAGTAGTATTAATAACCTTCTCGTTGCTAAGAAGGAGATAGAGGGTAAGGGTATTCCCTAGGGTTAAATCTATATAATCTCTATAATAGACGGGCAAGTATATTGCTATAAATAGCTTTTAGTATTAATATCTATACTAATCTATTCGTCCTATTACTTTATAAGTTAACTAGTTTATTTAGAAAGATAATATACTCGTTTTATTCCTCACGACGGTCTTCTAGGAGACCTCTAAAGTTATTTATAACTAGTGCTAGCTAGCTAGAGATATAGCAGCAAAAAGGATAGCGTAGCAGGTCTTCGGGCCCGACGTCCGGAAAGATCTTAGCATACTACTTATAATTAACAAATATAATTACTATATAAATAGTATTAATACGAGCGATTAAATAAGGTCGTATTATAACTTTAACTAACTAATTAGAAGGGGTAGTTAGTAAGCAATTGCTTAGAACTTCCTTCTCAAGATTATTATTATTAATACCTTCTTTCTATAGCTATAGGAGCAGCCTGAGTAGCACTAAGAGGAGAGCTAATATAAATAGCGCAAACTACTATCTACCTAGCTAATTCAGATATATAGATTATTATTAGAAGCTCGCTAGAAGGCACGCCCGAGGCGTGCGTTAGATCGTAGGAATAATATAATACCCTAGCAATGCTACTTAAGAGGTAGTAGGAAGGTCTCGTTACCTTATATTACTTATAGCTAGGTATTATAGATAAAAGAGAGGACTATATTAGGTTATATTAGTAGGAATAGCTTTACTCGGCGCATATAGCAGAAGTACTCGAGGATAGGCTATATTAAATATAACGTTACTATATATAATAGCGAAGATTACTAGTATAACTTCTATATATAGAATCTCTAGTAAATAGAAGTACTAGTTATTAATTATCTTAATTAGCCTAAAAAAGGGGCCTACTAACGTCCGATTAGCTATATCTCCGCATCTGGATGTACCTGTGAGGGGCTAGCCCGGGTTTATTCAACTTAGGGGTGCCTCAATTATAGTAATCAAGCTAAGGAAGGGAAGTTTTCTAGGAAGTTCCCCGTGTAATAGAAAAGCAGATATAGGGCGAATATTAAGCGAGAGTAGTCATTAAGGGTAGAATCCTTAGGGTCTATAGCACCGCCTAGACGCTAGTAGTAGCATAGCCTATAATATATACCCCTCCCCCCCCCTCCCCCTAGCCCTTATATAAGTTATGGGTTTGAGCACAGGCTAAGGGCTAGTCTAGAGCGATATTAATCTAGGCTGCTAGCTGCTCTACGCCCTATAAGTAATAATTATAATAATATGATTTTTCGCACCCTAAGTTTGCTTCCTCTTTTTTTTCTCCTCCTATTAACCTATACTAGAGTAAGTTAACTAATTAATTATAATATTATTTTAGCTAATAACTCGTCGTTTTAGCAGCGTTTTAGCGCGCTCTTAGTCTATATTAATATAAGTTTATTATATCTAAACCCCTATTAATTGCTAACTCGCGTAGATCTAATTAATCTAATTTCCCTCGCCTCTATAATAGCGCCCCCTATAAGTTATTACCTGCTCTTTCCCTATAGTTTCGCTATAATTAACCCTATATAGCTCCTCTCTAACTCTAATAAGGAGATAGAGTCTCCTCCTCCTATTAAGGGCCCGCCCTCTAATCGCTCTACCTCTACTAGCCTCTCTAACTATAAAGAGGCTGCCCCTAATAACTTCGATCTCATGGACGATCCCCTCTACGCCCTAGCTAGCTAGGAGCTATGCGAGTATCTTAACCGCCCCCTTCCTATATATCCTATTGCCTAGGAGCCCCTTATAATATATATTCTTCTGCTTATTTAGTATTTTTCTAATATTCTACTAGAATCCCTACCTGCACTAGCTCGTCTTTAGTAGCATCCCCTAGGATAAGACCTAGGGGCCTCTTTATAAGGTTCCTTGCTTAAAGTATATATCTACTATAGCTAAGGCTAAGAAGCCTAGCGATATTATAGCTTATTATAATATTATTAAATAAGGTATGCTATCCTATCGCCTTTTAACTATTATAAGCCTAACTATATTATAAGTAATATTATCTATTATATCTACTATTCTAATAAGGCTATTAAGTCTGCTTATATTAATATAAGTATCGCTTCCCTACTATTCCTTCTCTATAGAGCTAACGTTCTACTAGAGCAACCCTAGTATAGTTTGCTACTAGGAGGAGTTTGCTTCTCTTAGCTAAGACTGCCTTACTTGCTATAGCTTTAATAAGAGGACCTTAGTAAGACTCTGCTATTCCTATATTTCAGGGTTATTACTAATAGTTATAGCTCCCTATATAAATCAAGGCTTATATAGAACTCCTTTGCGCTACTTCTATTTAGAACCGCGAGGTCTATACCTATACTACTATAAAGCATATTACTAAGGCTGCTATTAAGTTAGATACCTCCCTTATGCCTTTTGCTAGTTCTCTAGCTATTCTTATCCTTAATACCTCTACTACTATTACTACTTTACTTTCCCTCCTAGTTAAGCTTAATAAAGTATAGCTATATTACCTCGCCTAGGCTTACCTAGATATAGCTAAGGTCCTCTATGAGGTTTATCTTATTCTTGCCTTTCTTCTATTTCTAATAATCTAACCCCTTTTCTTAGCTTACTTATATTATTACTATTACTTATAAAGAGTAGGAGGAGTAAGGGGTTATCTTCCTAGGTCTATAGTTTCTACTTGCTTACTATCTACCTATCTTCTGCCTACTTAGGGCCTGCCTAGGTCCTATTCCGCCTCTTTATAGCCTTAAGCTATAATAGAGCTTCCTATTTCTACTTACTCCTCTAATTATAAATTACCTAGCTATTATCCCTCTATCCTACCCCTACTTATTAACTACTACTTAGCTTATAGTATAGTATATTAGGGGTTACTATTATTCTTATCTATGAGGCTATACTTTTCTTTATACTTATCTATTGCCTAGTTATCTTAGAGCGATTATAGGGGCTCCTAGGTAGGCTAACTATACCTTATTTATTTAACTAATAACTCGTAATACCTATCCCTACCTATGCGCTTCTAGCGCGTAGCTAGAATAGACTTGACTTCCTATTTATCCTCTCTATCTTTAAAAATCAGGAGTAGTTAGGGATTATTAACTTCTTAGCCTAGGAGGGGGTTATTTATAGCATAGCATAGCAAGCTAATATGAAATCGGTTATAGACCTTGCCTAGAACGTTTAACTCGACTATAGTTAGTAAGATTACCCTAGTTACTTCGTACTTTAGGTGCAGCTAGTTTAACTTCCTATAGGGTCTTTTTATATAGAAGTTAGCTAGTAATAGCTAGACCTTATTGCCTACTTCATAGCGTTCTGCTAGTATCCTTTTACTATTTGCTAATTATTCTATAGTTTATTGGGCTATAGCGATAGCTACTTAAGCTAACTCTATAGTTAACTTTAGTTTATTAATAAACTTATCAGCAGCTAACTCGCATAAGGTCGATAGCTCTAGCGCAGGCTATACTACTAGCACTAGGTCGACGTAGTATCTATAGGTAAAGAAGAATAGGCTTGCTCCCGTTGTAGCTATATTATAGCTATTAATTACTAGTTAAACGGAGGGTAAGTAAACCTCCTAGTCATCCTAGGCGAAGTTAACCATTATCCATAGGACTACCTGGATCTCTTAATTGAAGCGCTCTATTACTCTATCTATCTATAGGTAGAAGGTAGTGCTTAAGCGTTATTCGATCTTTATAAGCATATAGAACTATCGCTAGAACTAACTCGTCTAGTTATTACCCCTATTACTAATAATTAACTTTAGTATACTATAGAATTAGTAGTAGTAGTTTATAAAGCGTTCTATATACGCTTCTATATCTATCGAAGGTATCCCTTCTAGGGTTATTATCTTAGAGAGCCTATCGACTATTACCTAGAGGTATCTCAACCCTATTTTCACTACGCGTAGGAGGTCTGTAATAAAATCCATAGCGAGATCGTAATATAGCCGTTCTACTACTAGTAAGGGTTAGAGAAGCTTGCATTTCGCCTATTACTAAATTATTCTATACCTGCAGCTATTATAGTTTCTCATAAACTAGCGAACTATAGAGGACTACCCTAGCTAGAAGTATTACTAGGCTAGGATAGCTAGGGTGTTATTCTAGCTAGGGTAGCTTATTATTACTAAGTTATAATACTTCTAAATTAACTATATTCAAAGCACGTTCCGAGGGTAGTTTTTATCTATTAATCCTAGCACCTAGATCCGGTCCCTGAATATTAATTAGCTAAGGGCGTTAATACTATACTTAGCGATCTATAGTTTCAGGCCTAGCTAGGGAGGGAAGCTTTAGTTACCCCTCTTTACTATAAAGTAAGCCCCTTAGTACTAGTTATCTTCTACTTATGCTTCGTTCTATATATATTAAAGGGCTAGATCCTCGAATACTATTATAGCAGGGGCTTTAACTATTGCTATCCTCTTTACCTTACCTAGGGCGGAGTTAGGGATTATCTATATTACCCTCCCTTTCTCTCGTTTATCCTCCTATCCCTTCAGGGCGTCCTATTTATAGCATAAGAGCATATTAGGCATAGCTACTAGGCGACTAGGTTAATATTCTAAGTAGAAATTATACCTTAATAACTACTCTACCTAGTAACTTTAGCATTCTATTAAACGTTGCTTTTATATAAAGTATTCGAAGCCTTTATAGTTAGTAAGGACCTTAAACCTAGGGTAGCTTCTTAGCTTAGCATCCTATATATTCAAATAAGCAATTACTATTAATAGCTCCTTATTATAGATTAGGTAGTTATATTAAGCAGGGGTTAGCCTCTATAAGTAGAAAGCAATAGGATAGCGCTATCCTTATATATCTTCTTAAGTTAGCACCCCCCTTAAAGCGAACCCTAAGCAGTCTATTTTAACTATAGTTAGGGCTTATAGGTTAAAGTAATATAATACTAGTGCGGTTTAGAAGCAGCATTTAAGCGCCTAGAATACATCTTCTTATTCCTTACCTTAGATAAATAGCGCTCCCTTCTTTATTAGGAGGATAAGGGGCTCTATAACCCCTGAGTACTCTAATATAAATACTTAGTAGTAGTTAGTAAACCCTAGGAAACTTTATAATCCTTTTATTAAAATAGGCGCTTCCTATTTAATAATTACTTGCACTTTCTCTATATTATAAGTAATACCCTCGCTTGCTTTTAGGATAAATCCCACGTACTTTACTATTTTTATAGAGAACTCGCACTTTACTAGGTCGAGGTTAAGACTAGCCTCTTAGAGAGCCTGGAGAACCTTATGCACCTTCTGCTTATAGTCTATTCGGGAGTTACTGCTATAGATTAATATATTATTAATATATATTATTATAAAGTTATTAAGGAACTCCTAGAGCATGCTATTAATATATTATTAAGACGTTATAGGGGCTCCGCCTAATCTGAATAGATAGACTAGCTACTTAAAGAGTCTATATTATATATAAAAAGCGGTCTTTTCCTAGTATCCTTCTGCTATATAAATCTTATAAAAGGTAGCTACTATATCTAGTTTAGTATACTACTTTACTAAACTAACCCTTTAGAAGGTCTCTTAGATTAAGGGTAAGGGGTAGTAGTCTCGCTTAGTAATTGCATTTAATACTTAGTAGTTGCAATAGAACTGCAATCCTCCGCTAGGCTTCCTAATAAAAAGTATAGGCACCTTAGCAGGAGACTTGCTTATTTAAATAAAGCCCTTATTAAGCAGGTCTATAAGTATCTTTTTCAATATTAATAACTCCTCCCTAGATATGCTATAGAGGGGTCCCTAGGGCAAGGGCGCCTCTTAGCTAGAGGTATTACGCTCGAGGTGGATTTCGTAATCTATACTAGGATAACTTAGGGGTAGGGGGTATAACTTAGCTAGCTCAAAAAGCTCTATAAACTCGTTATAAATATATTATAATAGCTTCTCTAAATAGTCTTCTAGTTTCTTCACCTTGAGCGCTTTCTTAATATCCCTTAGGTTTACTACTTATATTCCCGCTTCTAGCCTAGATAGCTAGCTCTTGCTAACCCTCTAGTAGATCGCTATAAATAAGGCGGCGTTAAGTTAGCAGGCTTCCTAGATCTCCCTTACTCTCTAGGGTTCTTCCTATCCTTAAAGGGTAATAATAATTCCCGCTTTCCCGTAGTATACCTACTTCTCTACTATATTATAAATAATATAGTTTTATTTTATCTATAGCTTCCCTAAGAAGAGGTTAGTATCTAGTCCTTTTACTATATAAGCAAAGAGTTGCTATATATAGCTACTAATCTCGAGGTATAATATAGCTACGCCTTTCGCTATAGCTTAAGCTAAGTTATTAGCAAAGCCTTGCAATTACTATGCTTAGTAGTTAATATATAGTAAATAGAGGCGGCGGGCGTACTAGTAGTCTACTATCGCATAGATATTATATCTGCAGTCTATTAAAGCGTTAATAGGAGTATCTTTATTAACTCTAACTGCTAATATTATAAAAGGCCTGCTTATATTATATTCTAACTAGAACTATTCCTAAATAGCCTGCTCTTCCTCTATTATCCCTAATACCTAATTTCGCACTAGGGTTATTTATTTCCTAAGTTAGAAGGGTCCTCTTTGCCTTTAACCTCTCCTAAGTCTAAATATATTATTTCCTCGATAGCTTTTGCTACTCTAGGATTATCCTTCGACTTCTTAGCCTTTTAGTAATCCCTTTATAAGTAACTAATCTAGTTATACTTAAAATAATAACGCATTTCCTTACTAGGACCTTTGCCTAAGCTTTCGCATAAGGTATATACTAACCCCGTTATCCTAGTATCCCTATTTATATCTACTCTAGCGGGTAATGCTCTTAATCTGAAAGTAATAGGCTAGCGCAAAGCATTAGGAATGCAATGCAATCCCTCTAGCTTCTATGCGATATCTTATATAAAACTAATATATTTAGTATACTTATAGGGAGTAAGGTAATTAACTAGATAGTCGAGGAGCTTATAAGATAGTGCCCTATATAAGTAGTCGATCTAGATGCTATCTAGCTATACTACGCTACTTACCTCTGCGATAATATATTTAAAGTAGGGTAGGAATAAGGCGAAGGCTTCGTTATGCTTTATTTAAAGCTCTAAGAGTCTTCCGAGAGCTTTACTTATAATATTAGGGTTACTATAAGTATAGTCTAGGTATGCTAAGAAGGCATCTAGCTCGAATAAGCTACTACTACCCCCTGAGCTATAGAAGGCTATAACTACTAGCTATACTTTAAGTTCTAGGTAGGAGTTAATAAGATACTAGGCCTCCTAATTGCTTAGGTAGAAGTCCCGGTCTATTCTAACTTTATTATATATCTATTGCGCCTATATAGCATACTTATTGCAGTTTCCTCTAAACTTAGGGGGGTTAGGAAGGGGTTTTAATCGCTAAGCGCCCCCTGCTCCCTAGGTAGTCTCTAGCTATAGGGATAGTATTAGCAACGCCAGGGCGTAGCTATCTGCTGCATCTCGCTAGAGCTCTGCGGTTAGTTTGTTATTAGGCTGCTATATAGTTATTAGGCTATTAAGCTAGTTACTAAGCTTATTAATCGCTATATAAATTGCTTTAAATACTTCCTTGCCTATTAGTAGCACTTCTAGACTAGCTACTATAGGTATAGCTAGTTCTATTTCCTACCCGCTATCTATTGCACTATATAACTAGTAAGGCGGGCATAGAGAGAGAGCTTAGATATATAAGGGGCTAGCCCGGGTTTATTTAACTTAGGGGTGCCTTAATTATAGTAATCTAAGCTAAGGAAGGGAAGTTTTCTAGGAAGTTCCCTATGCAATAGAAAAGCGGATATAGGGCGAACACCAAGCGAGAGCGGTTATTAAGGGTAGAATCCTTAGGGTCTGCAGCACCGCCTAGACGCCAGCAGTAGCGTAGCCCGTAATAGTACCGACGTTATCTCGCAGTCGATGGGATACTAGCCTCGCGATATAGATTGAGGTTATTAATCCTATTAATAACCTCTTGCTATAAGTTAATAATAGTAACTCCTCTTTCTACTTCCTCTTCTTTAACTAAGAATATTATAATCTCTACCTTTAATTTTTCTTCCTTAATACTTATTAGTAATAGTAGTAATAACCCCTCTTTATATTTATTCCCTCCCTTTAGCTAAACAACCTACTGAATATTATATTAGATATGCTCTATATAATATTATAACTTTTTAATTAGAAAGTTCTACTATTGCTCTCGCTATATATAAGTTAAGCGTGCGTAGCTTATAATACTAATAAGGCCCTGCTACTATTTAAGATATATCTATAGTAGCTTAATTACTAAGAGATCTAGACAGTTTGCTAGCTATATTAAAAGCTATATACCTAACTTCTACTACAGCCTATAGTTCTAATACTAGGCGTGGGGGCTAGTATTATCCTCTTATGCTAGTATTTCTACCCCTTTAGAATAGGTATATTACCTCTGCTCAATAAAAGGTATGAAAAGTAGCTTTAGAACCTCATACTAATATTAGCACTAGTTAATCCCTCCTTTTTTTAACCCGCGGACTTGTAAGGGACTGGATACCCAGACCGGAGAAACCAGAGACGCTTCAGCTACTACAGGCCGAAGGGATAGAGAGGCCTATAGGTCTAGGGCATAGAACCCTTATAGCAAAGACTTAGCGAATACTTATTAAAAGCTAGAAATAAAGGATCTTAGAGGAAGCAAGCAAAAGTAGTATAATAATACGGATCCTACCTTTTAGGTGCTTCTGCTATTAGTTTAACCTAACTATAGCTCTTAGCCCCTTAATACCTTTATAATTCTTTTGCTTTTACCCTACTTTAGGAAGGTTAGTAATAATAATAGCACTACGCACCCGAGCAACGCCTACTAATTAAGCTAAAGAACCTATATCTAATATTTGCTAAGAGTAGAGCGAAATAGCCCGTGCAAACCTTTATAAGGAAGCTAACTCTAGCGAGTAATCAGAGGATAATATAAGCTAATAAGGGGAGGTAAGAAGCTATGCTTTAAGCGAGGCTAGGGGCCCCGAAGAGAACGGGCTACCTATGCTAAATACTCGCTATATAGATACCGAGTATATATAGGAGAATAGGGTATATAAGACCCCTTCCTATAAACGAGATGGGCTAATAAGCTAGATATCTATAGCTGCAGCTAACGGGCTAGCCTAAGCTAGAGGGCTAGATAAAGCAACTAGCTAAGTGCTAATATAATAGATTATAACTATAATAGCTAACTAATAGGTGTTACGGTCAGCTATCCGACAGTAGGGTCTGCTAACAGAAGTTGGGGATTGACACGTAGTAACAGTACACTAGGTCGTGGTCATAGTCGCGGGTTATAGGCTAATAGTAGATCAGGTCTTCAGAGACTAAGGTGATCAGTCTTAGGCTCAATAAGTAATTCGTAGTAAAGGTAAGCTGAGAGTATCCCTAAGGATAAATATAAAGTTAATTGCTAAAGAGCTATAGAAGTATAACTATGAGCTATGCTTAAGGTTATATTATATATAAGTCTAATTCTAAGCATATACCTTTATACCTTGGGTCGATCTAGATTATTTTGATCTAGAATAATCGTTTAGCCCCTAAGTCATACTAGATCATTTTGATCTAAAATAATCGTTATCTTATTATCATATAACCTATACTATAGTTCTTCCGTTCCTAAGTGAGTCCCTATTATTCCTATAATCCTGTAGTATAAATATCCTATCATAGTCGTCTAACGCCTAAGTAGGTCGTTTAGCTATTATCCTTGCTTATAGGTTATAACATCAGGTCCCCTCTCTAAAGGTCTTATCCTCAAGACCTAGCATAAGTAGGTCGTTAGTCCCAGGTTAGGGATCCGTTAATTATGCTTCCTGATTTTTTCATAATACTAATATTATATTAGATTATATTAAAAAATCTAATTCGCATGGAGCTCGTCGCGCTTAAGTTCGTCATAATTATTAGATCCTTAGTAATCTTATTAAATATCGTAGTTATAACGCTATGCTATATTCTCCCTGTTTTTAGCATAACCGAGTATGCAAGATAGACCTCACTAACTCGAAGCGTTATAATAAGTATATTAAGCATAGTTTTTCGAACTATAATAGTAGTAACGTAGCGAATACCTATAAGTAGCTAATATACGTTCTTTAGTAGCAGCTAATTTATTATAATAAATCGTTATTTCAGAGAGCAGAAGAAGGTAGAGCGAGAAGAAGAAGAAGCCGAGGAGGCGTTAGAAACTTTATAGACTTAACTAGCTGCAGCTTTAAGTCGTTTATCCCGCGTTTATAGGCAAAAAAGGTTCCTAAAGGAGCGTAGTTCGGATTTAATCTATTATAGAATATAATCTATTAATAAGTAGGAGGCGGAGGAGCGTGCTCTTAAAGTATAGGAGTTCTAGGTAGTAGATAATCTATTATTATAGGGTGCTCCTAATAAGTCGACTTAGTCCTCTCTAGGTACTGGGGTTATAGACCTAGGTATCCCTCTAAACGTAGGTTCTTCCGAGGTTTCCTAACTAGCTTTAGGTATTCGTAGCTAAATAAATAGTTTTCCTTATTATAGTCTATCTGCTTCGGTAGGTAGCTTCGTGAAGTAATATAGGTATCTTATTCGTAGGTAGCTATTATTTTTTATTAGAAGTAGTGTTATTAGTGCTACTAGCGTTACTTCTCGTTCTTAATATTACTACTAGTAGGTTGCAAGCTCGTCTTTCGCATTAGTAATATTCTTAGCTAGTTCCTATATATTATCTTTATAACTATATCCTTTCTACTTAATAAGATATTAATATCCCTCTAGTTCTTCTAGATAGTTGAGGATTCGTTTAACTTCGTACTCTAGTTCGTATTCTTCTATAATAATAAGGTCGTTTATTTATAATCCTTATAAAGCTAGTTTAAGTTATAAGATATAGAATACTAGGTAATACTTCATAGTTTCTAGGAGTTTAAGCTCGTAGTTAACTAGTGAAATTACTCGTGAAATTTTAAAAGGTCCGAGTTTTTTATAATTAAGTTTATTACTTAGTCGTTTTATTTTAATATTTCGCTATATAAGATAGGCGCTATCTCCCTCTTTTAAGGTTAGTCCTTCAATCCTTTATTAATTACTAAACCGTGCTATTTATTATTATATAAATTCGAGTTCCTTATATATGTTTTCTTAGATATCCTTGATTTATTATACTAAGGCGATAGCTTTTACTATAGCTAGGCCTATCCGGGGTTCTCTATAAGTAGTTAGTTCAAATCTATAGTTAAGGTAGAATAGGGATTCCTTAATACTTTCTCTAATTACGCTATTATATGCGAATTAGGCGATTAGGAGTAATATAACCCAATTATCTTAGTTATAATTAATATAAGCGCGGAGGTAGGTTTCGAGGATTTAGTTAATTCATTCTATTTATCCGTTAGTCTGCGAGTAAAATGCAGTAAATATTGCTTACTTAATACTAAGTTATAACATAATTAAGTTCCAAAACTTAGAGGTGAAGATCTTATCTCTATCTAATACGATTTCCTTGGGTATATTATAATTAGCGATAATATACTTGATGAAGGTATAGGCGCATTCTTCGGCATTACTTGCTTCCTTATATGGGATAAAGTAAGCGTACTTCATAAGTCGGTCTATAATAATAAGAATGCTATCAAAGTATACTCCCGTAAGGGGTTCTCGAGACTTCAGTAGTTTAACGATGAAGTCGAGGGATATAGATTGCTAGGCTGTTTATAGCATAGGCAAAGGTTATAGCATGCTATATAGCTAATATCGAGTAGGTTTGCTTTTGAAGCCGGCTTCACAGTCTCTTATTGCTTTTGCTATACGTTCTCTACTAATCGTTTTTCTATATTATTATTATAGTTATTTCCAGGTTTTCATAATTCCTTAGTAGCTATATATAGGACGGGTATAAAACTCTATAATTACTTCGCTATCTAGTTTACTAGTCAGGCTAGTACTAGATCGTCTAGCTATTATTAAGAGTTTAGCTACTAGTACTAGGTCTCTATTATTATTTCCTTTGAGGATTACCTAGGTTTCTTCTAGTACTAGGATATTATAGTCCGGTCGTTAGCTAAGAGCATCTGCTCTACTATTATCTAATCCTTTATAGTAAATAATTTAGAAGTTAAATTCTAATAAGAATTCTAACTATCTAACTTATTATTTATTTAATACTTTCGAAGTAGTAAAGTGCGATAGGTTCTTATAGTCCGAGTATATAAGTACTTCGTAGATAGTTCCTAAGAGTTCGGGTCTCTATTCCTTAAAGGCTTCGATAATTACTATAAGTTCTTTATTATAGATCTAGTAGTTAAGTTCAGGTCTGTGGAGTTTGCATGAGAAGAAGGCGTATAGATATAGTTATCCTTCTAAGTCTTATTAGGATAATTATGCTCTAATTATATAGTCGGATGCATCTAGTTCTACTTCGAATTATCTCATTAGATCTAGAATAATTAGGACGGGTTTGCTAGTAATAAGGTCCTTAATCTTCTAAAATACTATCTATTATAGTTCTTCCTATATAAAAGGGGTATCTTTATAGCTAAGGCTAGTGAGAGCTATATTAATCTTGCTATAGTGTTTAATGAATTTCTAATAGAAGTTAATAAATCCTAGGAATCCTTAGACTTCCTTAAGGTTATTAGATACTAGCTATTCTTTAATAGCTTTAACTTTATTTTCTAATATATAGACTTTTCTAGGGGTAATAGTAAATCCGAGGTATTCTACCTTCTAGGTATAGAATTCGCTCTTTTCTAGTTCAACTAGGAGCTTAGCTTCCTAAAGAGCTTATAAGATATGATATATATCTTCCTTATATTTCTTAAGTATTAGCAAGAAGATAAGAATATTATTAAGGTAAACTACTACGCAAATATCAATATACTTATATAAGATATAGTTAATTATATTTTAGAAAGTTATAGGGGCGTTAGTAAGACCGAATAGCATAATGAGGTATTCGAAATATCCTTTCCATATTCTAAAGGCGGTCTTCTATTCTTCTCCTTATTTCATTCTAATTAGGTTATAAGCTCCTTTAAGGTTGAGAGCCATAAACTAGTTAGCTCTATAGAGGAGTCGTCTTATCTTATTAATTAGTAGTAATAGATAGCGATTTTTAATCGTTATTTTATTAAGTATATAATAGTCGATATATAGTTATAGTTTTCTATTCTTCTTTAGTATAAATAGGATTAGGCTTCCTACTAGTAATATCGAAGGTCTAATATAACCTTTCTTCAGGTTTTCTTCGAGGTACTAGTCTAGGGCTTCTATTTCTATTAGATTAAGTCTATAGATTTTATTAAATCGTGGTTCCTTCCCTTCCTTAAGGGGGATTTCATAGTCAAAACTAGTATATTTAGGTAATCTAGTTTCTAACTTAGCTACGAAGAGTTTCTTATAAACTCTATACTCTTCTAAGATAGATAGAAATAGATTATCCTTCTATTTGAGATCTATTGTTATTACTAGTTATAATATAGCTTCTTTTGCCTTAAGGTAGTAGATATATCGTTTTGCTACTCCTTATTATATCGATCCGTTTAAGGCCTGATTTTAATAGGGCTACTTAGGGACTAAACCGTCGTAGTCTCAATAGAGTTAGCCTTTTCTCTAATCTATTTATAGGTTATTTATTCATAGCTAGGGTAGTCCTAGCACTATATTATATATTCCTATATTAGTAATATCGAATTAGATTCTTTCTTTCCGATCTAGATAGCTTATCTTAAGGGGTATAATCTCGTTAGAGATAGTACCTCCTTCGTACTTAAATTCTTCTCCTTCTACTATATATAAGCGGTATAGTCGTTCTTTTCCTCCCTATTATATTCTTAGCTTATTAATAGCTCGGGGGGCAATATAGTTAGCTTCAGCTCCGCTATCGATTAATATAAGCGTTATTTGCTAATTAATAGTAACTTCTAGTTCGATATTATCCTTATATTCTTATAATATCTAGTAGATAGATCTTTTGCTTATTACCTATTATAATCCTTCTTTAGTAGGCAAGTCTAGTTTTTTAACTACTTAGATAGTCTAGGGTAGGTAATCTATTTTTCTTCCTATCATGCCTTTATAAGGCTATTTTCGCAGATCCTAACCTATAGGGGTCTAGGTCTATTCTTTGCAATTCTCTAGGCGCGTGCTTTTTCTTAATAGTATACTTAATACTTATCTTATTAGTATTTATCCTACCTTATTATATTATTATGCTAATATCTTATAGGAAATTACAGGCTAGGTCTGAAGATTATAAGGTTATTTCCGAATAATATTATAGTCTATCTAACTATAACGGATATTAAGTAGATTTCCCGAATAGGTTCGCTATTATATCTTCTAGAGTAGAATTAGTAGTTATGCTTTTCTCCTACGTATTCTTTATATTTATTATAAAAGCATTAAGGCTAGAAGAGGGTTTAGTAGAGTTAGTAGTTACTTCTTAGTGCGAGGTAGTCTTTTATATATAGTTTAGGAACGTGGTCCCGTTCTCCCTAGTTTGCTAGAGTGCTATAGAAGTACCGTTATTATTAATCTTAAAACATATTTACTTCTTAATACTATAGAAGTTACTTAGTCTTATCTTCTTAATCGTTAGATTCCTCTTTAGAGCTAGAGTTATCTATACTAGGGGCGTGCCTATAAGTAATCTCTACCTAAGTATATTATCGAGCAATATCACGAGGTTTATCCGAGTTATAGGGTGAACTTTCGCTTTCTCTGAAAGTCTAGTTGCTAGTTATACTAAGAAGTTATTATTCTATTAGCAGGTCGTGCTAATATTCCGGTTCTTTATTAGATTCTTCTTTAACTTATTTTTTAAGTTCTTAGTTAATTTATTCGATCTAAGCGGGGTTTCTACGTGCATTCTTTTGTTATTCTATATATATAAGTATAGCTTTTAGTTATCTTTCCTATATAGGGTTATGAGGTTTATGTTAGATTCGTTCTAGGTATGCGAGTTCAGCTAATTAGAGGCGTGCGAGTTTTTAGTTATTATTATCTTCTAGTTCCTAGTTGCATATAGTAGGGGGTATGCTAATAGGTTCGAGTCGTTAGATCTATAGCATCTTATTAAGCTATTCTCTAGGGTTTCTTATTATTTTGCTATTATTAATATATATTATTACTAGAGTCTTAGGACGAGTATCCGAGGTAGTTATATTATATCCGGATCGTCCGGAGTTATTATCTCTTAGGTAGTAACCTGATATTTCTTTATCTTCGAGATAGATTCAATAGTTATTATTAAAGCACCTAGTCTAAGATAGCAACGTGTAGGGGGCTTTGGAGATCGTGTTAACTTATTATAGTCTCTCTATCATAGGCTTCTAAGGAAGCTTCTTAGGTTATTAGCAGTCCTTAGCGATATAACCTTGCTTGTTATAGTTATAGCATTTAGGGTTCTAGGGCTTCTTATTATTAGGCTTGGTTATCATACTGAGATCCATAGGTCTACTATATTATCCATAGGCAGTACTTTATCGAGTGTTATTCTAATTATTACGGGGCTTGTTATTATTTCGTTAACTATTAAACTTATATTAAGGCTGCTACTAGTACTTACGTCCCGAATTAGGTCCTTATTATTTCTCGCCTTTTTCCTTATAACGTTCGAATAATTAGTTATCAATCTTAATCGCAAGCTCGGCGTACTAGAGGAAGTTATTAGGGTAGTTAACCTTAATAATCTCATCCTTAACTTCATCCTTCAGTCCTTAGTAGAACATAAAGATCTTAGTTTCTTTAGTAAGGTTAAGTTAGATACTAAGTTATCTAAAGGTAGTAGCAAAATCCTTAGCAGACTTAGTTTATCTAAGTTATAATAGCTCTCATTCAGCTTATCGCTTTTTATCAGGGTCCTAGAAGAGCGAGCAGAGAGCATCTTCGAATCCTTAGAAACTACTATATATATCGCAAGTTTCTATAGAATATTTATCCAGGGTTTTATACTTAAGGAATTCTTCTTAGATAGGTTCGAACTATTTAAGGGCTCGTCCTCTAAGGTAAGTAGCTATATAAACTACCTTCTCGGTTTAATTAGTAAAATCGCTATAGTAGAAGTTCTAGTAGTTCTTAACTTAAATCAGAAATCCTTTAAGATATCCAGGGGTATTATTATAAGTTATTAGGGGGCTAAGCTTAAGCTTCTATTATCCTCCGGTAGGGGTTGTAATAATATTAGCAGTAGCGCATAAAGTTCTAACTTCTTCCTAGAGTTCTTTAATATTAGTATTGCTATTTTATCCTCTTAGATAGATAACTTTATTCTCTAGGTCCGCAATATGCTAAGGGCTATTTCCTAGCTATTATATCATTCTCTTAAGGCTCTAGAGTTCTATAGCGGTTTCGTTATATATTATCTAGATTTTAGCAACGTTACTATCTCCTTTCTTAACTCTAGTTCTAAGTTAGTCATAGGTATCTTTCTTTAGGGTCACCTTATCGTTAGAGTCTATAGCTATAGGGGCTCCTTTAAGTTCTTTAGCTAGGTTTCGGACTAGTTGCTATATAGAAGAGGAGGTTCTAGGAGTAGGTAACTTAGCGGATACGCGAGAAGATATCTTATCTATACTATTAGTAGTCTTAATAGTTAACTTACTAAATAGGAGCAATCAAAGTATTATAATTAGCTATCCGATAGTAAGGTCTGCTAATAGAAGTTAGGGATTAACACGTAGTAATAGTATACTAGGTCGTAGTTATAGTCGCGGGTCGTAGGCTAATAATAGATCAGGTCTTCAGAGACTAAGGTGATCAGTCTTAGGCTCAATAAGTAATTCGCAATAAAAGTAAGCTAAGAGTATCCCTAAGGATAAATACAAAGTTAATTGCTAAAGAGCTATAGAAGTATAACTATGACGCTATGCTCAAGGTTATATTATATATAAGTCTAATTCTAAGTATATACCTTTATACCTTAGGTCGATCTAGATTATTTTGATCTAGAATAATCGTTTAGCCCCTAAGTTATACTAGATTATTTTAATCTAAAATAATTATTATCTTATCATCACGTAACCTATACTATAGTTCTTCTATTCCTGAGTGAGTCCCTATTATTCCCGTGATCCTGCAGTATAAATATCCTATCCTAGTCGTCCGACGCCCAAGTGGGTCGTTCGGCTATCATCCTTGCTTACGGGTCGTAACAATAGGAGCTAATTGCTACTATATTAAGCAACCGAGCTCCTGCTAAGCGATTGCCTAAGGTTTATAAAAAACCCCTGAATTATAATATAGCGCGCCTTACTAGTGAATCTACTAGTATAATAAGGGAAGATTAGCTCGTTATAGTTAAAGAGGCTTATAAGTACCGCCCTAGCTGCTCTAATAGCTAGTATATCTAATAGGCTTTAAGTATAATAAAGCATACCCTATAAATAGAATAGCAGAATTATTAGTAAATACTTATAGACGAGTTAGGGAACTAAATAGACCCTAAATAAGAAGACTTTAGAATTTTTATAAGAGGGTAGTATATCACGCCTAAGCTATAAGAATAGAACTATTATAATACTCTAAGACGGTGCTACTAGAAGGATAATAAGAAACTAATTATATATTAAGCTCGATAGGAGTCTATTAACTAAGCACTCAGCAAGCTAAGCACTAGTAATATAAAGGCGTACGCCTTCTATTAGGGCCTTATTAGGACCCTAAAGGATAAACTCTTTAAGCAGGATATTAATTATACTAATATATATACTATTACCCTATATATATAGAGATTATAGGAGATTATAAAAAGGAGACGTAGGGGAACGTCTGCTAGCTATTCTGAGTTGCATAAGTAACTATACTCGGGCTCTCTAGACCGCCCTTATAAGAGTAGCTTATAACCCCCTAGGTTAATAGACTCAAGGGATCGCTACCTAGAGACCCTATCCTAGAATAACTACTTAGCAGATACTTATATAACGCCTAGCGCTAATAATATATCTACTAACTCCTAGGGACCCTAATACTATAATTATAAGAAGTATAGCTATATCTCTCCTAACTATACTAAACCCCGTGCGTAGCTAATAGGTAGTAATTAGAACCTAAACCTAAGGCGGGGTAGGATAAGCGCGATTATAATACCTAGTATAACTAATACTAAAGACTCGGGAAATAAGTAGGCATAGATATAACCCCGAGGGGTATTATACTAGAAATCACCTCGGTTCTAATAGGATAGACTATTAAGGGATAGGCGTTAGTATTCTAAGTATCTAGCGAAGTCGAACTAGAGGTTAATATAGATACCTATATAGTAGTAGACGTTATATAAGAAGACCTTATCAAGAGGCTCTAATTAAAGGAGGCTACTAGTATTATAGCCCCTGAATTAGTAGATTTCTAGGGAAGGCCTATACCTATAAGCAAGGTCTACTAGCTTATATTCTTCCTTATAAATAGTTAGGGTTACCTATAGAAGATTCGCTAGGCTTTTATTATAAGCCCTCGCCCTAAAGGAGCAGGAGATATCCTTCTATCTAATAACTTAATAGGATAGGAAGGTATCTATATAGATACCTATGCATATACCTAGTTATATAAACCCCTCTCGCTCGCTAAGCTAGAGGCGATTATCTAAGAGATTATAAAGAATAGCTAATAAGCTTATATTATATATCTAATAAGCGCTATAAGCTCTAATAAGAAGGATATAAAGTCCTTAGGCGAAGACTTACTAGATAATAAGTAGGAGAAGAAGATTCCTAGGGAACTTTAAGACTTTATTAACATTTTTAATAAGGAGAATGCAAAGAAAGTTCCGAGGCTAAAGGAAGTAGTATATTATATCGAACTAAAACCTAGTAAGGAACCTCTATATAGACCGATATACCCTATATTAGTAGAGTAGTTATAAATACTCGCTAAATATATCCGGGATATAGAGGCAGCAGGCTATATATGCTGCTTAACTAGCTCTATAGGAGCACTAGTGCTATTTATACCTAAGAAGGATAGAAGCCTATAACTATATATAAACTATAGGGGATTAAATAAAATTATAATAAAGAACCGTTATCCTCTATTACTAATTAGCAAGCTTTTAGATAGGCTTGCTAGAGCAAAGTTCATTTCGAAGATTAATTTAAGCGAGGTATACTACTAAATTGCAATTAATAAGGCAGATAGGTAGAAAATAGCATTTAAAACTTGATATAGGTACTTCGAGTATACCGTGATGCTATTTAGGCTTATGAATACCCTAGCAACTTTTTAGGTATATATTTACTAAATACTCGCTAACCTTCTAGATACCTGCTATATTATATACCTAGATAATATTCTAATCTACTTAAATATAAGGGAATAGCATACTAAGGACCTCTATACTATCCTATGCTGCTTAAGGGCTACTAAGCTATTTATAAAACTAAAGAAGTGCAACTTCTACTAGATAGAAGTAGATTTTCTAGGGTTCTATATTACCTAAGATAGCATTAGGATAGACCCGGATAGAGTCCGAGCAGTTGCTAAATAGCTAGTGCTAAAGTCTTTTAAAGATATCTAAGTATTCCTTAGTTTCTATAACTTTTACTATAAGTTTATTATAAGATATTCTTATATTATAGCCCCTATAACTAGCGCGCTCAAGGGAAGCTAGAATAGCATAAAGTTAGAAGCCTTCGCCTAGATAGGGGAGATATAGATTGCATTCGAGATACTTTAGAGAGTATTCGCTAAAGCCCTAATACTAAGATATTATAACCTAATATTAGAAACTAGGGTTAAGACTAATATATCTACTTAAGTAGCATCTAGCGTGCTTTTGCAGAAGCATAGCATAGTTTAGCACCTAATAGCCTTTTAGTTAAAGAAGCTCTTAGATATAGAGAGGCGCTAGGCTATAGGGTAATAGGAACTCCTTGCTATTATAGAAAGTTTAGATTACTAGGTATAATACCTATAAGGACTTCCCGAGAAATTCGTAATACTTATAGACTATATAGCGCTAAAAGGAGTGCTTGCTATGCTTACGCAGGATATTTGCAGAAGACTTATATAATAGGTCTACTACCTATTAGTATTTAACTTTAAAATCTAGTATAAGTCGGGGGTTATTAATCTAGTAGATAGACTATTGCAACGCCCTAACTACGTAGTAGAAGATATTAAGGTAGATAATATACTTCCTACCCTTAGAAAGAAACTTAAGCTTATTAGCTAGCTTTTAGTAAAAATTCGCTAGTATATTACTAAGCTTAAAAGAACTATAGCAGTTGCGAGAACTTATACCCGAGCTATCTAGCAAAGCATATAAGAACCTTGCTAGAGGGCTAGCTCTAAGGTTAAGGGATCCTCACCCTTAAGTTAGCACTACCCTACGATAGGTACTAATAAGCTACTACATATAAGTACGTATATTAGCGCTATTACCCGTACGAAAGCATATATAAGTACTATGCTAACTGCTCTACGAGAGAATAGCAATAAGCTAGAGGACTTAGGGGGAGCTGGGGTTACTATACCAGAATAGTATATCCCACGTGCTATAATAAGGGAGCTTATTTAGGACGAAATAGCCTATATGCTATAACTAGGTATAGATCTCGAATAGATAGTTAGAGGACTATAAGCTAAAGACCCCTTCTATAGAGATATTGCAGCTAAGGTTCGCTAGGACGCCGGGGAATACTAAGGATACTAAGTTAATAAGAATAACATCCTTTAGTTCAGAAGAAGACTTATTATCCTAGAAGAGGGATCCCTCTGCTATAAAATCCTAAAAAACTACTATAATATACCTAGGTTAGGGCATATAGGAGCAAATAAGATAGCTAAGCTAATCTTGCAAAAGTTTTATTAGCTATATTTAATAGAGGATATATAGCGATATATCGCTAAGTACCCGCGCTACTAAGGGGCGCGCATATTATAGCATAAGCTATACGGGCTACTATAAACACTAGAACTACTAGTATACCTATTCTAATAAATTTCTTTAGACTTCTTAACTAGCTTGCTAGAAAGTTGCTAAGATAACGGAGTTACTTATAATATAATCCTAGTAATTATATATCAGATAACTAAAGTAGCACGGTTCTTAGTAATAACTAAGCAACTAGATACTGCAGGTTTAGCGAGGATCTTATATTAAGAGATTGAGTACTAATATAGCATGCTAGAGGTTATTATTAGTAACTAAGATAAACTAATCACTAGCTAGTTCTAGCGAGACTAGACCAAGGCCCGAGATATAAAAGGGCGTATCTCTACTATATAATACCTATAGATAGATAGTTAGACTGAAAGAATGCACTAGACCTTAACTATATATCTTATAAAGTTTAGCGAAGGCTCGCGCAACTAATAGGCAATGCAACTAATTAAGGCTAAATTTTTATATAATAATAGCAAATATGCTACTATTAGCATATCCCTATTTAAAGCCCTTATAGGATACTACCCTCGAATAGTTAACTACTACTTACTAAACGTGGAGATTAGGACCTAAGGGGTTAATAAAAGGCTTAAGAAGCTAATAGAGGTTTGCTAAAGAATAGCTAAGACCTAGCGATATATAACTAAGGTATAAGCTAAGAATACGAATACTAGAAGAAAAGCGTAATTATACTATATTAGAGATATTATAGGACTCTTAATAAAGAACTTCCGTTTTGCAAAGGGTTAGCAAAAGCTTGCCCTAAGATTTATTCCTATGCTAGTTATAGAAGTTATAAGCCCTAACGCCTATAGAGTATAACTCCTAGAGAAGTATAGTAGAGTGTATAATATCTTCTCTATTGCTCTATTTAAGCTATAGTATAGCTAAAAGCTCGCTAAGGGGCAGCTCCTAGACCTTAAAGAAGACCCTAAGGAATAGGAAGTTAAGGATATTATATTATAGAGGGAAGCGCTAATAGGCCCCCTATATTTAGTTAAATAGAAAGGCTAGCTAGTAGAGTATAATACCTAGAAGCCTGAAGAATACTTAGCAAACGCTTTATAAATCCTCGCTAGATTTAAGAAATAGCAGTATAAGTCGTATCATAAGTAGGATAACGAGTAGTATAGATTAATAAGAAAAGTTAATTAACTATAAGACGGCTGAAACGCTAAAGAGAAGACCCCCCCTATAAAAGCAATACAAACCCTATAGGTATCTAACCTTATATCGCTATAGAAGTCCACTATACTCTCGCTAAAGTTCTACTAGTACTACTACTTATTATTATTATTATCACCCTCGTTATTATTATTATTATCCTCGCTCTCCTCTTTAGAGCTATCGCTAGTAGTACTACTATTACTACCCTAACTATTGCTCTCTATAGCTTTATCAGAGTTGCTATCCTCTGCAGCTAAGGACTTATCCTCCTCGCTATTATAAACCTAGTATTACTAAGCTATTACCGAGGTATTACTAACCTTCTTCTAAGAATTTGGTTAAGGCGCGGGATTATTACTAATAACTTTGAAGATAGCAATAGGAGCTTAGTAGTAAGTATTATAAAGTATATAGGAACCTTAGACCTTTAAAAGCTCCTATAAAGGAAGCATAGATATATAGGTATCGCTCTTTAAAAGCTATATTATTAGGATATTAATAAGCTTATTAAGAAAGGTTGCCTACTTAAAAACATAGGTCTTATTATATAAATAAGTAAGGAGAGCATTATTAAGCTATATTATAATCTCCTTAACTAAAACCTTATCCTTAGCCTAGCGAGCTGCCTATAAATATATATTAGACGAACGAAAGGGCGAGACTAACTATAAGGTAAAACCTACCTCGAGCGAAACCTATAGATACGCCTAGGTATATAAAGCTATATTCTTCTCGATACCTATAGCGAGGAGCTAGTTCTTATAGTTCTTAGAACTAGGCTTAAGACTAATAGGGTTTATTAACTAGTTATAGAGGCGTTAGAGAAGCTCCTACCCCTATTCTATAGCTATAAAGATATAGAAGATCTCATGCTATTAATACTAGCTAGTAGTAATTATATAGATATAACGCTTAACCTAGTTCTAATAGAAACGAGTAGTACTAATGAGATAAGTAGGAATCTAGAAATAGGAAAAGTTAGCCTATACCTCTACTAAACGGTCGCTAAACTCACCTTATAGCACTTAATACTACGAACCTAGCATAACTCGCACGTATAATCACTATTATAGCAATAAGTATTAACAACCTGGGCATTCTTAGGGAGCTATAGCGCGTAACTAACGCAGGGTTCGCTACTACCCGCCTGATCATGCTAATAGTCACTACTGCTAAGTTCAGCCTTAGTAGGGCTATACTTAGCGAGGAGTCGGCTAATAAGGCTCTTAGCGCTTATGATATTTAAGGAAGTATGAAAAGATAGGGAGGGTCTACGAAGTCTCGATAAAGGGCTTAGATAATATAAAAGTAGTTATTATATAATAAGGAGGGAAAAGAACTAACCCTAGGGCTAGAAAAAGCCGTTATTTTATAAATAGCTAAAGAGACCTCGCTAAACTATTGCAAAGGCAGATATAACTTCGGATAGCAAAGAATAGCAGTTAATCACTATAGCAGGTGCTACCTACCAGGAGATAGATATAGTGAATCAGCAATAATAGTTGCTATCTAACCTACTTAATAGCCTCATAACATACCTATTTAGAAGGGGGATAATAAGATAAAAAACGAAGTTATCACAAGGGCATAGTATAAGAAGGTGCTCGCTAGATAAAGAGCGAATAGCAGGAGAACTAAAACAAAGCTACTATTAGAATAACTACCCTCTTTTAAAAGGGAATAATAGGATAAAAAACGAAGTTATTATAAGGGTATAGTATAAGAAAGTACTCGCTAAATAAAGGGCGAATAGCGGGAGAATAAAAACGAAGTTACTATAAGGATAACTGCCCTTATTCGAAAGGAAATAATAGGATCCCTTTAAAATAGCCCGGATAGAGAGTATAAAAGGGCCTAAAAGGAGAGGAACTATAAGGAATAGGACTATAGGCCTAGCTATTATATCTATAACTCTAAAGGCTCTACTATCTTTTAGCGAATATTTAGCAAATAGATACTACGCTAGATAATAGCAGCAATAAGTAAAGGACCGGGGCCTACCCGAGATAGCTAAGAAGGATAATAACAGAGGACTAACCTATAATACCCGATCTTATAATAGGGACTATTATAATTAGAAGGGGGATAATTATAAAGGACTAGATACCTAGACCGGAGAAACCGGAGATGCTTTAGCTACTATAGGCTAAAGGGATAGAGAGGCCTATAGGTCTAGGGTATAAAACCCTTATAGTAAAGACTTAGTAAATACTTACTAAAGGCTAGAAATAAAGGATCTTAGAGGAAGCAAGCAAAAGTAGCATAATAATACAGATCCTACCTTTTAGGTGCTTCTGCTATTAGTTTGACCTGACCGTGGCTCTTAGCCCCTCGATACCTTTACAGGACTATAGCACCTATTTTAATAGTATATTTCTATTGCTTAAGAGCTTCCTTTTTAAGACTACTACTCTTATAACTTCAGCTGCTTCCTATCTAGCTTAATCTGCTGCCTTATAGCAAGCATTTTATTAATCTATTTACTACTTATACCTCTGCTTTATTATTTTTAACTCTATTAGCTATATATATTATAGTCTAACTTTATGCTAGTAGAAATAGCTCTAAAATATAAACTCTTATATATTTTTCTAGTACTATTAAATATAATAAGTTATAAATACCTTATTTAGTCTCTACTAGACCCTCTGCTTCCTATAGATTGCTCCTAATAATATAGTCGTCTTATTGCTCTATATAACCCTCTTCTAGTCCTTAATTACCTAAGCGCTATACTATAGGGCCTATTGAAAGCGTTATCCTTTTTATTAGTTATTCAGGCCTAGCTTTGTTATTAGTCTAATACTTCAAAATTATTTGCTTTTTAGATACTAATATATAATAGACCTTAAAACTAATATATTACTTTTAATAAAGGTATAGCAGATTATACTAGCTAACTGCTATATCAAGTACCGCCTAGTTATTAAGTTTTTAGTTAGAATACTCATAATTTAAACTTCGAAGTCTTTAATAATATGCAAGGGGCGCCTATATTGAGGTGCGTTAGTTATGAATATCTTAAGGACTACCTCTCCTAGGATCTATCCTTAATTAATAGCTTTTTAGTATATTAAGGTAAATATACTTCAGGGTATCTTTAAGTCCCTATATATCTTAGCGATAGTTAACTTACCTAACCCCTATAGGGTTAGGGCTCCTATATATATGCTATTATCCTATTCTTTTGGCTTTATATGTCTTATAGTAGCGTTAATAGCATTCTTTTTGAGGTAGGGTTACCCCCCCTTCTTTAGCTTGATCTAAAAGGGTGGTTTAGTTAAAAATAATAATATAAGCTAATTTTTAGTTAGGGTATCCTTATTTTAAGCAACTGAAGTTAGGGCCTAATCAGGCTAGGGATTATCTATAGTAAAAACGATAAAAAACCCCCGAATTTCGCACTGCGGCAGGGCCCCCCTGATGTACGAATACTTTTGACCGGAACCTTCGTACTCACGTGCTACCAGGAGAGTATAACAACAAGGATCCCATGCGCAGTTAGGGGTCAGAAACCAGGGTTAAACGAGCGTATCGATTATAGTTATACGAGCGAAGCTATCCTTATACCTAGTTATAGCTAATACCGAACGCGCTCAGCGCGGTCATCCCGCCCAAGGGGGTTCAACGCAATCAAAGCGCTAAATATACCTAAACGTAGTAAACCTCTTTAAGAAGGGTTTATCGCCTTTAAGGAGAAAACCTTCTAAAATTATAGAATTTTACCTATATTTTTCGTTTATTACATAGATTATATTAATTAGTAATATAACCTTAATAATTAGCTATATCCCCTTATAACTAAAGAAATTCCTTATAATTAAAAAAAGATAATTAACCCTATAATAATAATTAACTAACTCTATTGAGCTCATATAAAGTAATATCTTAGTAGTTAATATTTATAAGTATTATATATTATTAATAAAGCTTTTAAACTTCTTTTTCTCTTAATTAAGAAATATTACTAAGAGATATTAAAGCTTAAACCTTTCTATTAATTAGGAAATATTAATAAGAGATATTAACTCTTTATTATTTCTCTTAACTAGGAGATATCCCTAAGAAATATTAAACTTTAAAAATAATAATACTTTATAAGCTATTTATTAATTATAAAGTTTGAAAAGGTCTTAAGTCCAACCTCTTAGAACTCATTAACTATTTAATAATTATAAACTTTATAATAGTACTTAAGTAATACCCTAATAAGTTCTATATACTCCTTATTCTAACTAAATATATCTTTTTTAAGTTAGTTATAAAAATAAGTATTATAGCTATAGCTTATAAGAACTTTAAATAATATTTAAGTAATTATTATAAATATATTTGAAAGTTATTATTGTATAGGGAAATATATAGGATTACTTAATATATTTAAAGTAAGGTCTTAAAGGTATAAATTTTAAACCTATAACTATTTACTAATACTATTAGATAATAATATTACTTTAACTTCCCTTATTATAACTAATATATTAAAATAGAGATTAAATAAAGCTCGATATTAGACCTAACTCTCCCTTTTAAAGAGGATAAAGAGAGGGGAGGTTATAAGACCCTAAGAGCTAAGGCTATAGAGACTTTAGATATCTTAAAACCTATATCTAAACTTAACATAATAATAATTCCTAAAGCTTTCTTAGTACTTCTATTAACTCTAGAGGAGTATTATAAGTTTAAATAAAGTTTTATAAATATTTTATAACCCCTATCTCTTAACCTTATATTAAAGAATATTATTATTATATTTATATTAGAGCTAAGTCTAAATATATTCTATATATTATTTAAAGAAAGTCTAGATATATTAAGTATTTTATTCCTAACTTAAGAGAAGGGGTAAAGTAGCTTTTATAAGAATACCGAAGGTATATCTTAATATTTCTACTCTAATATTATAAACTTGGAGTAAAGTTTAATAAATAGCTATAGTATATATAGTTATATACCTATATAATATCTCTTTAATAACAGTTTAATAACTATAAAACATAAAATAATAACCATAATAATATTTCCTTCAGGGAATAAATACTTTAAAACTCTATATAAATTCCAAGAATATTAATAACCTTATACATACATATAATTCTTATATTTGTAACTATAAATATTTAAACAAAAATAGTGCAAGGACCACATAGTGATCCGAGCATGATTCTGCTAAATAAGCTTAATATTTAGCCATTTAACAGCTACGTTTCAGAATATCTTACCCCTCACTTATCGAGGGTAGGATTTATAACTTAGAAATAATATAAATAAATTAACAATTTCTTAATTAATTTATTCCAGGGAAAATACCTCCTTATACTCAAACTTATTAGCTTTTATTATAATTAAAACTAGCTTATAAATATCTACTATTTAGGCTGCTTTTCATTCCCCTTTGCTACTTATATACCTATTCTTATAGGTTATAAGCCTAGCTTAAACCTTTTTGAAAACCTCATACCTATCTAGCCTCCTTAATACTATAATAAATATCTTAAGCTTATTCTCTTCCTTAAGGTTACTTATTTAGGGTATTCTTTTAAGAGATATAGCCTCTATACGCCCTATGCTAAATTAGAAATACTAGCTAGTCTAGTTTACTAGTTAAAAGATCGAAACCTCCTATGAGAAGCTATTTAGAACCCCGAGCTATTTAACTATACTATTATTAATATTACTATTTCAAAACGAGACGATATATTAGCTAAGCTATTCGACCTTGCTTTAGTTAATTATATATTTAAATTATCCCTAAGCCTCTATCGGTCTTAGTTTACCTTTATATATACTGCTATACGATCGAGGCCTAATATAGGCTATATACTAGCAGCAATCCTAACTATTAAAGAGCCTATTCAACCTAAAATCCCTTTGAAAGAGGAATAAAAGAGGAGGAATATAACGATTTAAACCCATAACCTCTAGGTTTAAATAAGATAACCTATATAATAAAGCTATAGTTAATACAGAGGTGCCATTCAAAAGTTTCTGCCCAAAACGCTAAGAAGTCAGCTGGCGCCATTAAGCCCGATTCGGGATTAGCGTGGTGCTCACTAGTCCTAATCGGGCTTTAGCGTCCTTTTTGCTTTTTTTAACTACTAGGACCCCTACGAGGAGGGGTCTTATTAACTTCATAAAAATACTACTATAGACCTCTACTACACCGTTGTTTTCCTCTTTCTTTTACTTTAGCGATAGCGAGGATTAATCCCTATCTAAGGGTAGTAATCCTTAGCTTTAGGAGCCGCTTTGGCGCTTAATCTGCAGAAGAAGTTACTAAAGCTTTAGGTATTTTTAAAGTTATTGCTAGTAGCAGCAAGAGGGGTAATAAGGGCAGTAATAGTATATAGCTTTTGCTAACAGGGGCCCCTGCTGCCACCCTGGCCACTGGCCAGGGGGTGGCTTGGCGTTTTGGGCAGAAACTTTTGAATGGCACCTCTGTATTACTAAGCTATATAATATATATCTCTCTTATGTTATTATTATGATCTATACTATATTAGAGCCTATATATTATACTCTGAAGGTTATTATAATATCTAACTTGAAAGTATAGCTTCCTAAGCTATCTAGATCTAATAGCTATAAAGTTTAATCTATACGTATTAAGGCCGTACTTATTAGTAAAGATATAACTATAGACTTATCTAAGCCTATAGATAATAATAATATTAATCTAAATAATAAGGCTCTTAGCTATATATAGCTATTTAATAATAATAGGCCCCTAAGGGTTATAAAAGATAATATAATAGCCTATAAGGCTTGGAAATATCTTAAAGACCTATACGAGCCTATACGGTTTACTGACGAGTTCCTAACTTATAAAGAGTTATTTAATACTTCTTTAAGTAATATTAACTCTATAGAAGAATATATAAATAAAATAAAGGAACTTATAGATAACCTAGTATATAATGAGCTTAAATCACCTAATTAGGTAGGTATAGCATATATATTAAATAGCCTAGACGAAGAGTATAATAGTTTTATTACTACTATTACTTAAGGTCTTAGGGCTAATAAGGACGCCTATACTCTTAATAGTCTATTTTCTAATTTATTAGACGAGTCAAGACGTAAAAGTAAAGTAGTAAATTTTACTACTAATAAAGATAATAATAAAAATAAAAATAAAGTCACTAGAAGACCTTACAAAAAACAAAAGGGTCTATACCACAAAAACTACAAAAAGACTAGCTATACTGAGGATACCTATGCGTTTCTATACCCTGAAAAGGCCCTAGTATAGTAGAATAAATACAACAACAAATCCAATAATAATAAAAACAATAAAACAAATAAAACTCCTACTTCTACTACTTAGGAAGTTAATATAAATGCCTTAAGGGTTATAGAAGAAATAGAAGATTAAAACGATAATAATACTTTCATAACCCCCTATATGTCTATGGATCAAACTGTTAATTAAAATGTAGATCTTATAGATATTAACGACTCTAATGAAAATCAGAAGTTTAAAAACGTAAATATATCCTATAATAATATAACTAATAATATAACCTTAGGTACTTTGATTTAATAGAGTATTTTAACTAAGGAAAAGGATTTAGGATTAAGGCGTTATAACTAAATTAATACTATATTCTATATCAATACTACTGCTACTATTTATATAATCGAAAATCATACTCTTTTATGTAACACAAGATATATAAATACCTCTATAAAGTGGCTCAAAGCGAATTAGCATACTTCTAATATGAAAGGAGATTTGGATATTTATCCTAATAATAATAAAATAATATTACAACACGTCTATTATATACCTAAATTAGGTATTAATTTACTTAGTTAAAGTCGTCTTAATAACATAGGCATAGCCTCTATTATTTAGCAGAAACCTATTTTATACGATATATAAAAAGATCGTATTATAGATACAGGCTATAAGCTTAATAACCTATATCTCTTTAAAGTACCCTTGAATTAGGGTTATAAAGCCCCCTTAAATAAGAGGAATAATAATAATAATAATAATAAATTTCTCTATACGCAATCTATAACTAATAATAATAATAAGAATCTATATAAACTATAGCATGACCGTCTAGGTTATATAAGCTATAAATATCTAAAAGATGTTTTACATAATACTAAAATAAATAATGACTTTATAAATAAGTCTAAGGCTATGAATATAATAAATCTTCTACCTTATAAAGCCTGCCTTAAGGGTAGGTTTATTACTAAGGTGAATAAAAACTCAATATATAATAAAGATCTAGATTATCTAGATCATATAGCCTTAGATCTTTATAGACCTATAAGTCCTGAAACCTATAATGACTATAGGTAGTTTATAATATTTATGAATAAATATACCCACTTTATATAGGCAAAACTATTATAATATTAAATAGCTAAAGCTATTACTTAATGAATTTAAGGCTGAAGTTAATAGTAATAGTAATAATAATAATAATAATAATAAGCGTATTAGAGAGTTTAATACGGATAGTGGCTTAGAATTTACTAATAAACGTATTAAAACTATACATATATATAAATAGTGGTATTATCCATAATATCATACCGCTATATATATAAACCAAATGGATTAATAGAGTGTATTATACGTACTATTATAAATAAAACTAGGGCTATATTATATAACTCTAGTCTACCCTTAAACCTATAGGGTAAAGTAGTCCTTGCTTCTATATATCTATATAATAGATCCCCTCATAAGTCTTTTAATTATAAGACTCTTTTCGACTTTAAAAATAAGAGAAAGCCTAATATAAATAATATAAATGGTATGGGGTAGTTTATACTACTATAAAAATTATAATCCGTTAATTAAAAAGCTCAATCCTAGAGCTTTAAAAGGAGCTATTATTAGTTATAGATCTAATAGTTATAAGGTCTATAGTATCAAAAATAAAAAAAGTATAATAGTCGATAGACGTTATTATATTAGAAAACACCTTTATTACTCGGAAGAAAAAGATACCTATATATATTAAATCCCAATTCGATAATAATACTACTGAACGTAGTAGTAAAGATATAAATAATAATAATAATACTAAGATGCCTTCCCTATATACTAGTAATAACTCTTTACCGAATCTAACTATTGAGGCTGGTATCAATAACAATAACAACAATAATAATAATAATAATAATAATATAACTATAAATAAAACTTCTTATATATTAGCAGTAACTAATCTTAATAAGATAGTAACCTATAAGCGAGTAATTAGCTCTCTATATATAGATAATTAGATTTAAGCTATGCTTATAGAGATAAAACAACTTGAAAATAATAATACTTGAAATATTATACCTAAACCTAGGGGAGTTTATCCCCTAGGGGGCCGCTGGGTTTATAAAATAAGACATAATAATCATAATAATAACAATAATAATAGTAATAATAATATAAAATATAAAGCCCGTTGGGTAGTTCAAGGTTTTAACCAACACGTTGGTATAGATTACCTTAAAACTTTTAGTACTACTTATAGGCCTGAGAGCTATAGATTTATATTAATGTTTGCTATAGAACATAACAATATATTAAAGCAGTTCGATGTTACTACTACTTTTACCTATGTAGATATTGATAAGGATCTATATGTTAAGATACCTACTGGTTTCTTATATAATAAAAATACTAATAAATTAATATATAATAATAATAATCTAACGGATAACAGCTTGATTTGCAAGCTAAGTAAAGCCTTATATGGCTTAAAACAAAGCCTACGCCTATAGTATAAATATCTACGGTTAATACTAATTAGTATAACATTGAAGTCTCCCCTTATAATAAGGGAGTATTTATAATAAATAATAATAACTATAAAGCTATTTTAGCTTGTTATGTTAATGATATGCTATTAGCTATTAATAATAATAATACTTATAACTATATATATAATAACCTACAAAAGCATTTAAGACTTCAATGCTTTAGGGAAGCATAGTATCTTCCTAGGAAATGAAATGACAATAGAGCGTATAAATGAATAACTATATATAGAATAACTAAAGTATACTGAGAAAATACTTAATAAATATAATAAAATTAAAGTCTATAGGGCTTATACCCCTATAGACGATAATCTTACGTTGTATAAAAACAATAACGATGTAGCTAAAGAGGAAATATTATAATATCAATAAGAAATCGGAGCCTTCCTATACCTAGCTTTAGAAATACGGCTAGATATTAATTTAATAGTTATAACCTATGCTTATTATAGTAGGGAAATAGCTCTTAATAGAATATGAGGATATATAAATAAATTCCCTAATTACGGTTTAATATATAACTAGAATAAGGATATACCTAATAATAATAATAATATAATTAGATTTACGGATTTAGACTGGGTATGAGATCTTCATAATTGAAAATTAACCTTAGTATATATATTTACTTGGGGTTTATATAATATTATATCCTATTCTTCTTCTAAATAGAACGCAGTAGCCTTACTAAGCTATGAAGCCGAATATATGGCTTTATCTGATGTAGAAAAGGCGGCTCTATATATATATATAATAGCTATAACTTTATACTTAATAAACTAGGCATAATAGCCTAATGAAGCTTAAAATACTTATAGATAATATCTCGGCTTAGAAGTTAGCTGAGAATCCTGAATTTTATAAAAAGGCTAAGTATATTAGTATAAAATACTACTTCACTAGGAATCTAGTTATAGAAGAAGAGATTTTCCTCTTTTATACGCAGTCAAGTAATGATATTGCGGATATATTAATAAAGCCCTTGGGTAAGATAAAATTTTATAATCTATTCAAAATAATAAGTAATAATAATATAAATAATAATAATAATAAGAATATAAATAACGATAACTGTATTCTAGATCTAAACTATTAGACTGCAATACCTATTATAAACTATTATAAAAAGTCTAGTTTCCTTTTTATACCTATGAGAGTTAGGCTTTGAGGTTTTTCTACTAGCAACTATTATAAATAATACTCTAAGAATTTCCTCTTTATTTTTCCCACTGGGTGTTGAGAGTTTTATATTAGAGTATATAACGTTTGAAACGATTGTGATATAATGCAATATAATATAATATAATATAATATAATATAATATAATATAATATAATATAACATAATATAATATAATATAATATAATATAATATAATATAATATAATATAATATAATATAATATAATATAATATAATATAATATAATATAATATAATA